>PVIC010039172.1:0-17257 GCA_004025085.1 Thryonomys swinderianus
GAGGCTTGCCTGGGCTACATAGTGAGCTCAGAGCCAGCCTGAACTACAAAGCGAGACCCTGTCTCCAAAAAAAAAAGAAAAGAATAGTATTTTTGGTACAAAGAACTTCCTTAAAGTTATGTTCTTTGCCCTAATCCCAAGAAGGGAAATAAGCAGTTGACACAAGGATGTAATGGAAAGCACCTAACAATTCTACCTATTATTAAGTTGACTTTTAATATATTATTTCATCTAAATTTCAGTATTCTTACCTGCACAGATGATAAACTATCTTACTTACACCACACAGTTATTGTAAAGATTAATCATGAAAATATAGTGCTCTGCAAATTATTGATATGTTACACAAATACTGTAGATACCTGGACAATTGTTTCACTTCAACACTACTATGAACCAAGGGTGAAGCTGCTAGTTTCTCCACCTGCCCTTTTACTTACCAGATGAGGAACAAAACATGCCAGTGCTGAGCACCAAGAAGGCTAGCATCATTCGACTTACATGTAGCCCAAACTTCTTACACACAGCCCTAGAAGAAACCAGAATTAGCACAGCAGATATTACATATGGACAATCCAGGGCCAGGGATTTAGCTTAGTGGTTCCAGCATCTGCCTCACAAGAGAAAGGTCTGGAGTTTGAATCCCAGAACCACATACAACAATACTGGGCATGGTGACTCACACCCACCAGCAATCAGTACCACATACCACAGTGCTGGGTGTGGAGGCTCATGCCTGTAATCCCAGCACTCGGGAGGCAGAGGCAGGAGGATTGCTGTGAGTCTAAGGCTATCCTGGGCCTCACAGTGAGCTGAGAGCCAGCCTGAACTACAAAGTGGGACCCTGTCTCAAAAAAGAAATGGACAATTCAAATCAAAGGGAAAAAAAACGCCTGCAAAGGAAGTAACACTGAGGATCTAAAGTCAAATATAGAAACAGAACTATCTTAATAGGTTTGATAGCAACTTTATATGCATAAAAACCCCAACCCCAAACATCTTTATCCCTCACACAGGAGAGAAGCTCCTTGCCTAAGAGGAAATATATACTTTATATAATAAGAGTATGACTACTATCAATAGAATGTTGTGAAAAATATGCACATGGGTACAGGCTCAAATTCTGACTCTGCTACTTATTAGTTAGCAGTAGGACCCTGGCCTACTCACATAATCTGCCAGATTCCTCGTCTTACAACAAGAATAATTATAGCCACTTTAGGAAGCTTCTGTGAATATGATGCATGAAAAAGTGCTTAGGAGAGTATTTGGCACTAAGATGCATGGTAAATAGTAGTTGTCAGAAAAAATAGACTAGGAGACACAAGAAAATGTAAGGTTATTATCTCAGTATTTTTCAAATAGGCAGTGATACACCAACTCCTCCTACTTCTTCCTTTTAGTTTTTCTTAATCCCACAAATTAAACATTTATAGATATTATTGCCTTGTTTGGTCAGCAGTGATTCAAATATACCTAAGCATTAAGCATTTCCTTGCTCAAATTCCTTATTTCATATCATAGCTTTCTTCTGAAATAAATTTGCTTTCTCCTAAATATATCCTTTAGAAGTTTGCTTATTCGATTATGGCAAATTCTCAAATTTTTGATTAGTTTCTTTTTCTTTCACTGAAGTCTTTATTTACCTTGTGATCTTTTTTTGTTTGTTTGTTTGGGGGGGTTGTTTGTTTGGTTTTTTTTTTGTTTGAGACAGAGTCTAGCTTTGTAGTTCAGGCTGGCCCTGAGCTCACTATGTAGCCCAGGCAAACCTCAAACTCAGCAATCCTCCTGCCTCTGCCTCCTGAGTGCTGGGATTACAAGCATGAGTCACCACGCCCGGCTTACCTCATAATTTTAAAAAATGATTTAACTGAGTATTCAATTTTAAAACGATAGTCATTTTCGCTCAGGAATTTGAAAGCACTTTTTCTTTTTTTCTACTAGTCTTCTGGTTCTTGAAAAGTCTTCTGTCTAATATTTCATTCTAAGTATCCCTTTAGTTCTCTATCAACTTTTAAATCTTTGTCTTGGTGTTTTATAGTTTCATTAATTTCTTTTTTTTTTTAAGTTGTTAAGGCTCCTTGTTTGCTTGCTTTGCTAACTTCTTCCCACTAAGAAATTAATTTCTTTTTATGCATCTAGGTTGGAATTTGTTAGGCTTACTGAACTCACTGTGGAGCCCAGGCCAGCCTCAAACTCACAGCAATCCTCCTGCCTCCCAAGTGCTGGGATTACAGGCATGAGCCACCACACTCCACTGTGGTATGTGGCAACAGAGCTCAAACTCTGGACCTTGTGCTTGCCAGGCAGAACCACTGAGCTAAATTTCCAGCCCTGTATTTCCCTTTTTTTGAGGGTTTCTCTGTGCTATATTTTTAGTTTACTTCAAATCAACCTTGTAAATTTCTTACCACCAGTACTATACTTAATCTGCTATTTAAACCATGTGCTGAGTTTAAATACCAAAATTATGTAAACATTATGGATATTAAATATGATATACAGTATATGAAATCAGTATTCTTCGAAACTGCCTAGTCATTTTTGTAGTCTTTCTTCTTCATGTTTTCAGTTCTGTCTTTCACTTCTTTTTGTTTGTTTGTTTGTTTGTTTGTTTTGAGACAGGGTCTTGCTTTATAGCTCAGGCTGGCCCTGAGCTCACTATGTAGCCCAGGCAAGCCTCAACTCAGCAATCCTCCTGCCTCTGCCTCCCCAGTGCTGAGTTTACAGGCATGAGCCACCACACCCGGCTATCTTTTACTTCTTTACAGATATTAAATATATTTATTTTATAATCTTATTTTAATAATTCCTAATAAATGAAATTTTTCAGTTCAGCTTTTTGTTGACTAATATTGCTCTCACTCAAAATACCTTGTTCCCTTCTTCATTAACTCCTCAATTTGTGACTGATATTTATTTTTCATTCACTAGAACTTTATCTCCAGTAAGTCTTTGATATATGTTTGTTTGGTATTATATTAAAAAGATAGCTATTTTTATTACTGGAACACTTGAATGCCTAATAATTCAATTAATAATCACCAACTAGAGCTATGCATAACTAGAGTTTATGGTACACACCTATAAACTCAGCACTTGGGAGCATGAGACCAGGATTGCTGAGAGTTTGAGGTCAGCCTACACTACAAAGCGAGTTCAAAGCCACCCTAAACTACACAGTGAAACCCAGACTCAAAAACAAACAAAAATCTGTAGCTCCTCTGAAAAGACAATGTATTGATCGAAATAGGGACAAAGTCCCATTTTGAGAACAGCTTCCAATAAGCTAAGTTCTAAGGTACAAGTAAATCATAATCCTATATTTTAGGTCCAAAAATAAGGTTCTACTAAATCTTACTAAAACCAATTGAACATAAATTAACAGAATTAAATTTTTTTTTTTTTTTTTTTGCTTTTTGAGACAGAGTCTTGCTTTGTAGTTCAGGCTGGCCCTGAGCTCACTATGGTGCCCAGGCAAGCCGCCGCGAACTCAGCAATCCTCCTGTCTCTGCCTCCCAAATGCTGGGATTACAGGCGTGAGCCACCACGTCCGGCATTGTGGTATGCGGCATTGATTGTTGGTGGGCGTGTCTCCACACCCAGCATTGTATGTGGTTACCAGGATCGAACTCAGGACCTTGTGCTTGCGAGGCAGGTGCCGGAACCACTGAGCTAACCCTCCGGCCCAACAGAATTAATATTAATGATATGGCATTTATGAACCTCAAGAAAACAATAACTAGAAGTATTCCTCAATTATTTTTCAAAAAAGAAGTTATACTTCAGATATAATACCTGAAGCTAGAAGGAAGGAGTTTTCTATTTCTGACTGCTGGCCCCATTAGAGATGATCCACGGTATATTTGGTTTCCTCCTAGCACTTTTAGAACCAAAACTTTCATACTCACTTGTAAAAGTAAAGTTCACAAATACAGCTCACGAAAGCCAGAAGACATCGCAAAAAATAAAAGACAAGAATCTGAAAGAAATCCAGAACAAGAAAATATGTCACAGATAGGAGCCAAAAAAACTTATAAAGATGAAGCCATTCTGATTTTTCAACAATAAACTGTACAATAAATTGGTATAAAAGCAGTAGTATCAAAACTATACAAATGTTCATATCCTTATGTTCAATATACCTATTTCAGGCACTCCAGGGGGAGTTAGTAGCAGCTCATGCAAATGTCAAATGGAGCCCTATTTATTCAGTAAACACTATTTTAAAAATCACAAAATGGGGGCCGGAGGGTTAGCTCAGTGGTTCTGGCGCCGGCCTCGCAAGCGCAAGGACCTGAGTTCAATCCCCGGTAACCACATATAATGCTGAGCATGGAGACACGCCCACCAACAATCAACACCTCATACCACAATGCCGGACGTGGTGGCTCACACCTGTAATCCCAGCACTCGGGAGGCAGAGACAGGAGGATTGCTGAGTTCGCGGCAGCTTGCCTGGGCACCATAGTGAGCTCAGGGCCAGCTTGAACTACAACGCAAGACCCTGTCTCAAAAAGCAAAAAAAAAAAAAAAAAAAAATCACAAAATGGACCAGGGATTTAGCTCAGTGGTTCTGTTGTTTGCCTGGCAAGCACATAGTCTCAAGTTCGGTCCTTTTTACCACACACCACAATGCTGAGCGTGGTGACTCACACCTGTAATCCCAGCACTCCCTGCAATCCCTGAAATCCCAGGAGGCAGAGGCAGGAAGATTGCTAGAGGCTAGTCTGGGGTACATAGTGAGCTCAGGGCCAGCATGAACTGCAAAATAAGACAATGTCTCAAAAAATAAAAACAAAAACAAATCAAAAAACACAAAATGGCTATAGTATCTATATTATAAAATTATGCTACATTTATTTCATAGACTTACCCAAATTTTTTTCTTTATGATACTAGAGATTTAAACTAGGGCCTTCAAACTAAACTACATTCCTTACCATTTCTTAAATTTTGAGATAGGATCTTGCAAAGTCTAAATCACTAAATTGCCCAAAGGTAGGCTTGAATTTGAGATCTTTCTGCCTCAGCCTCCTAGAGTCCTGGGATTACACACATGTGTCACCAGACCCGGTGCTTAAAATATGGCTGCCCAAGAAGTGCTTGGTTTTTGTTTTTGTTTTTTGCTGTTGTTGTTTTCTTTTTTTTGAGACAGGGTCTTGCTTTATAGTTCAGGCTAGCCCTGAGCTATGTAGCCCAGGTTAGCCTCCAATTCACAGCATTCCTCTAGCTTCTGCCTCCCGACTGCTGAGATTACAGGCGTGAGCCATCACACCTGGTGTTGTGATGTGTGGTACTGACTGCTGGGCTACTGGTATGTGGTGCCAGAGATCAATGATAGAACTCTGGGCCCTGCGCTTACAAGGGAGAGACCAGAACCACTAAGCTAAATCCACAGCCATAAGAAGTACTTTTTGAAAAAATGATTATTTACAAAATACTGAGTGAAAATGCACTGTACAGGGTTGGGAATTTAGCTCAGTGACACTGCGCCTGCCTCACAAGCATAAGGTTGTGAGTTTGAGTCCAAGTATCGGAAAGAAAGAAAGAGAGAAAGAGAGAGAGAAAGAAGAAAGGAAGGGAGGGGGGAGGGAGAGAGAGAGAGAAAGAATGGAAAGGAAGGAAGGAAGGAAGGAAGGAAGGAAGGAAGGAAGGAAGGAAGGAAGGAAGGAAGGAAGGAAGGAAGGAAGGAAGGAAGGAAGGAAGGGAAAAGAAAGGAAGAAAGAGAAAGAAGTACAGTATTATTATTTATCAAAGTCACAGGCATAGGAACTATATGCATGTGAAAAGACTGGGAAGAAATGTAATAAAATGTCAAAAGAGGCTGTGACAATCTGATTTCTCTTCCTATTTTCCCTCCTATCTTCCAACTTCCGTAACACAATATGACTAATTTTAGAATTAAGGATATCAACTTTAAAAATAAAATTAAGGGTTATATTAAATAGCTTTCATACTGCAGAGTATCACATGTTTGACCATTAAATTAACCAGGTATGGTGGCACATGCTTATAACCCCAATACTTACTTGGGAAGATATAACAGGAAGATGGGAAGTTCAAGGCCAACCTGAGCTACATAGTGAGTTCAAAACTGGCCTGAACTACATCTAAGATCTTGCCTCAAAACCAATCAACAAAAAAAGGTTTAAATTCCATAGAGTATAAGCATTACTTTAATACACTACATGATTAACATAAGTACATGTAATTTGGCACTGTCATTCAACACAATCCCAAAATGAGTTCAATATACTAATCCCATATTCATTAATTTAATAAGACATATCAAAACCATAGTATAAAATGAGTGTAGGGCCGGAAATTTAGCTCAGTGGTTCTGGTGCCTGCCTTGCAAGCACAAGGTCCCTGTTTCAATACCCGGTAACCACATACAACGATACCAAGCATGGTGACTCATGCCCAGTGGCAATCAGTACCACACACCACAGTGCTGGTCATGGTGGCTCACCCGTGTAATCTCAGCTCTCGGGAGGCAGAGGCAGGAGGATTGCTGAGTTCAAGGCTTGCCTGGGCTGCACAGTTTGCTGAGGGCCAGCCTGAACTACAAAGTGAGACCCTGTCTCAAAAAAGAGTATAGTACTATGCAGGGATTACTATTCCAAATGCCACCAGGAAGACAGATAATTTTAGATAAATGTCTACTTTTAAGGGCTCTTTAGCTAATAAGACAGTATAAATAAACATTTACAAAGTTGAAAACTTAACATGAATTTATATAATAATTATATTTGGGGATGGGACAACTATGTTCCCCATCTCTACTAATATTCAACAAAGTAACTGAAAGTTCTAGTCCACACAAAAAAACACAAAAAAGAAATAAGGTATAAGGAACAGAATCGAGGAAACTAAATATACTGCTCCAGTTTGGATATAGTTTGTCCTCCAGAGGTGACCCCCAGTATGATGATGTCAAGATGGTGAACGTAGAAGGCATGTGACAGTAACTGGGTCAAGAGGGCTCCAGCCTAAGAATGGATGAGTGCTCCCTTCAGAATAGTGAGCCTGAGAGGAGTGGATTAGTTCCCTTGATTGTTATAAAGTGAGCACAACTCTCTCAGCATACTCTCCTACACAATGCCTTTTCTATAAGTGGCCACTTCCTTTTCTGCTTCTCTGTAATAAGATGCAGCCAGAAGGCTTTGCCAAGATGCTGGCACGAGACTGCTGGACTCAATAGCCACCAGAATCATGGACAGGAAACCTCTTTTCTTTATAAATTACCCAGAGTCAGGTATTTTGCTAAAGCAACAAAACCTGGACTGAAATATATATCCAAAAATATAAGTATCACCTGGTAAATCAATGGCACTAATAAGGAAATTGAGTCATACATTCAATATTAAGATTTAACAACCAGCAATAAATGCTGGCGAGGCTGTGGGGAGAAAGGAACCCTTCTCCACTGATGGTGTGATTGTAGACTTGTACAGCCATTGTGGAGATCAGCATGGAAATTCCTCAGAAAATTAGGATTAGAGATCCCATTTGACCCTGCTATTCCCCTGCTAGGAATATACTCAAAGGAATTAAAAGAATTATATTGTAAAGATATATGTGTACCCATGTTCATAGCAGCTCAGTTTGTGATAGCCCAATCTTGGAAACAACCCAGATGCCCATCAACTGAACACTAGATAAAGATACGGTTTTTCTGTAAAATAGAGTATTACTCTGCCATAAAGAATGACAAGTTTCACCCAATGTTGAGTGTGATTGTGAGCTATATATAAAATGTACCAATAAAGAATTTAATTTTTAAAAATATATTAAGATTTTTTTTTTTTTTTGAGACAGGGTCTCGCTTTGTAGTTCAGGCTGGCCTGAGTTCACTATATAGCCCAGGCAAGTCTCAAACTCAGCAATCCTCCTGTCTCTGCCTACCGAGTGCTGGGATTACAGGCGTGAGCCACCATGCCTGGCACTGTGGTATGTGGTATTGATTGCTGGTGGGTGTGAGTCACCATGCCCAGCATTGTATGTGGTTACCGGGATCGAACCCAGGGCCTTGTGCTTGTGAGGCAGGCGCTGGAACCACTGAGCTAAATCTCTGGTCCAATATTAAGATTTTTTAAAACTTCATTGTTGGGCCGAGGATTTAGCCCAGTGGTTCCGGTGTCTGCCTTGCAAATGCAAGGTCCCAAATTTGATCCCAATAACCAATACCACAATGCTGGGTGTGGCGACTCACACTCACCAGCTATCAGTACCATACACCACAATGCCAAGTATGGTGGCTCATACCTGTAATCCCACCACTTGGGAGGCAGAGGCAGGATTGCTGAGTTTGAGGCTTGCCTGGGCTACATAGTGAGCTCAGGGCCAGCCTGGATTACACAGTGAAACTTTGTCTCAAAAAACAAACAACAATGAAAAAATAATAAGAAAACAAAACAATCCCCCCAAAATCTAACTTTTCATTTCAATGGATATATCACTTCATTTATGTTAATACAACACAGTAAAAACATTAATTCTCATATTAATATGTAAATTCAATATAACTCTAATAAAAATCTTGCAGGATTTAGTTGTGAGAAAAAATAATTCTAAAATGATTTTTTAAATGCAAATATTATAGGGGCCAGAGGTTTAGCTCAATGGTTCTGGCACCTACCTACTAAATACAAGGTCCCAAATTCGATCCCTGGCACCATGAACCACAATATCAGGCATGGTGGCTCACCCCTGTAATCCCAGCACTTGGGAGGCAAAGCCAGAAAGATTGCTATAAATTTGAGGCTATTGCCTGAGCTACATAGCAAGCTCAGGGCCAGCCTGAGCTACAAAGCAAGACCTTGTCTCAAAAAAAAAAAAAAATTACAGGGGCCAGAGGGTTAGCTCAGTGGTTCCAGCTCCTGCCTCGCAAACGCAAGGTCCGGAGTTCGATCCCTGGTAACCACATACAATGCTGGGCATGGAGACTCACGCCCACCAGCAATTAATACCACATACCACAGTGCTGGGCATGGTGGCTCACGCCTGTAATCCCAGCACTCAGGAGGCAGAGACAGGAGGATTGCTGAGTTCGAAGCTTGCCTAGACTACATAGTGAGCTCAGAGCCAGCCTGAACTACAAAGCGAGACCCTGTCTCAAAAAAAAAAAAAATTATAAATCTTACCAAAGAAAATACAAAAACTATCTCTATGACCTACAGTGAGAAAAAGATTCTCTTTAAAAAGATCAAATACCTATCAACCATATCAGGAAAACTGACTGATTTCACCACATATATCAAGGTTATATCTTTATCAAGGTTAAGCATTTGTTTGACAAAGGACCACAGAGTTAACAGAGAAGAGACCATCTAGACAAAGGAATCCAGTAGAGCATCTAAAGCCTACAAACGATTAATATCAAGAATTTTTACCAATGGGGGCAGAAAATCAAATAGTAAAATGGGCAAAAGATGTAAATATGTAAATTACAGAAAGGGAAATAAGAATGATGAATAAACATGTGAAGAAAAGCTCTGCCACGGAAATGCAGTCAAAATGAGAATAGCAAATGCATGAGAAAGCCAGAAATATCAAGTGCTTAGGAGAGGTAAGGAAGCTGAACTTCCAGTACTGCTGTATGGAATTTAAGCAATACAGTCATTTGAAGAGTAAAGGGTCTGTGTGTGGGAGCTGAGGGTACTGAAGCACAAAATCCACCTCTAGAAAGAGATAATATAAAGATGTTCTAATTGGGTCCATAAAAACTAGGAGGGGCCAGGTATAGTGACTAAGGCCTATAATACCAGCAGTCTGGGAGGCTGAGGAAGGAGAACTCTAAATTCAAGTCTAGCCTGGGCAAACTTGAAACTTAAGATTCTGTCTAAAAATTAGAAGACTTGGGACTAGCTCAGTTGGCTCAATTCCAAATACCAAAAATAAATAAGGAAGACATCCATCCCTAAAGGTGCCAATTATTACTATCCTGCCCTTCAGCACTAACCCAGTCTTCTCTACTCCTCAGGATTATGATGGTAGCATTGAGACTCTATAACTACAATTCCCTTTAGCAGGTAGGTCCCTGTTGAATCTCACTACCAGAAATAACAGGGAGAAATAAATTGGACATAAGAGAAAGAGAAGGGAAGTCTTCCTGTACTGGTTGTTTGTATCAGCAATATAAGAATGTAATTAATGTGGGATGTTTTATATGAGAGCAGATAAGGGCTGAGGATGTAGGTCAGTAATGCCACACTTGTCTGGCAAACGCAAACTCCTGACTTTGATCCTGGTATCACACACACAAAAAAAAATTAAAGTGAGAGCAGACAATCAAGAAGAAATAAAAACCCTCACCACTGTATATTGTTAGTTCTCTACTAAGTGCTTATCTTTTATTATCTTTCCTCCAACAAGTTCAAAGAGCCACAAATGAGACAGTAGATAAGGACAGAAAAGATAGTATTCTCTCAATTTCCAGATGTCACTCTGATCATTCTAAAAAATACAACAGCAAGCATGTCTTTTTTCTGTCTAAAACCTTTCAATGACTCCACAATATACTTGTAGGGGAAAAATAGCGTATTTCTTTAATAGATTCTACCAGGTCTTGTAGATATCTGGCTCTTTCTCTATCAGTCCCATCTAATCTGTCCCACAGCTCTATCTTAGAAAATTCAAACTTATTTATACAGGAAGGCTATGGTAGGCCGGAGATTTAGCTCAGTGGTTCTGGCGCCTGCCTCGCAAGAGCAAGGTCCTGAGTTCGATCCCGGTGACCACATACAATGCTGGGCATGGTGACTCACGCCCACCAGCCATCAATACCACATACCACAGTGCCGGGCGTGGTGGCTCACGCCTGTCATCCCAGCACTGGGGAGGCAGAGACAGGAGGATTGCTGAGTTCAAGGCTTGCCTGGGCTACATAGTGAGCTCAGAGCCAGCTTGAACTACAAAGCGAGACCCTGTTTAAAAACAAACAAACAAACAAAAAAAAAAACAAAATTACTTGTTCAATGTCCATCTTCCCCACTAAACTTAAGTTTCATGAAGGCAGGGACTTGGCTATTTTTTACAGTTACGTCACTTAACATAATGTCTACTAAATAAATGCTGCTCTGTTAATGTCTGTTGAATAATAAATGAATAAGTGATATACAGATATAGATATATATAATTTTTTTTGATACAGGGTCTCACATTGTAGTTCAGGCTGGCCCTGAGCTCAATACATAGCCCAGGCAAGCCTTGAACTCAGCAATCCTCCTGCCTCTGCCTCCCGAATGTTGGGGTTACAGGTATGAACCACCACTTCTGGCATTGTGGTGTGTGGTACTGACTGCTGGTGGACGTAAGTCACCACAAATGGTATTGTTGTATGTGGTTACCAGATCAAACCAGGGACCTTCCACTTGCTAGGCAGGTGCCAGAACCACTGAGCTAAATCTCTGGCCTGAAGAAGTGATTCTTAAAATAAAAAAGTACCCTCTTCACAGGGCATAGTGGTATATGCATGTGGTCCCAACTATTGAAAGAGGCTGAGATAGAGGATTACCCAAGCCTAGCCTGGACAATATAGTGAAATCCATCTTGAAAAAGAAAAAAATTACCCTCTTTACTCCCAATCTGTTTTGTTCTCTTTTCAAAATTGCTTCATAGACTTACCTCTTGAGCAGTTGTGACTGTTCTCAGGTTAGCTTATTCTTACCTTATTAGTTTGTAGAATTCTTGCATGAAACGCAGCTGGCCAGGCATGAAGCAACAGGTAAGCATAGGAGCGAATGGCATACACTGGTGAATATTCCCAAGTCTGAAACCCTTTTCCATAGATGAGGTAGTGTGTCTAAAAGAACAAATGGATTCAGAGTTAAATTGCCTGGCAGGGTACAGTGGCACATGACTGTAATTCCACCATTTGGGAGGCTGATCCAAGATGATCACTAAGCACTCAAGACTACATGAGTTACAAAATAAATTCAAGGCCAGCCTGAAGTACAAAGTGAGATCCTGTCTCAAAAACAAAATAAGGGCCAGAGATTTAGCTCAGTGGTTCCGGTGCCTGCCTCGCAAGGGCAAGGTCCTGAGTTTGATCCCCGGTAACCACATACAATGCTGGGTGTGGTAACTCACACCCACCAGCAATCAATACCACATACCACAGTGCAGGGCGTGGTAGCTCACACCTGTAATCCCAGCACTCATGATGCAGAGACAAGAGGATTGCTGAGTTCGCGGCTTGCCTGAGCTATATAGTGAGCTCAGGGCCAGCCTGAACTACAAAGCAAGACCCTGTCTCAAAAAAAAATTTAAATTAATTGCCCAAAACTCTCTTCTGAGGACACAGATAAACATTAAACAAAAATACACAAAAATGCTGAATCTCTCAATATTTGCAACTAGCGGATAAGAATGAAAATAACCAGAACTTAAAAATATTAAAATATTGGGCCCGGGATTTAGCTCACTGGTTCCATTGTCTGCCTGGCAAGTGAAAGGTCCCAAGTTTGATCCCCAGTAACCACCATAACACAATGCCGGGCATGGTGACTCATGCCCATAATCCCAGCAATCGGTATCATACATAACCATGCCAGGATTACAGGCATGGTGGCTCATGCCTATAATCCTAGCACTTGGGAGACAGAGGCAGGATTGCTGTGAGTTTGAGGCTAGCCTGGGCTACATAGTGATGTCTGGGCCAGCCTGAACTACAAAGCAAGACACTGTCTCAAAAAAAAAAAAAAATTAAGATATTATAATTTCTACCAGATTGGTCAAGCCTCAAATTTTACCCTCTCATTATTCTTTTAAAGTCTTTAGCCAAAATTTAAAAACTCAAAGTCTTATATACCCATACTAAATATTGTTTCTCCATTTTTTTTACAATCCTGGACAAACATTAATGAAGTTAAATCTGAGTTTTATGTGGCTTCCTTTTTTTTTTTTTTACTGTTTACTGATATATTTTAGGTATACATTATGACCACATTCATCATTGAGAATTTGTACCTATACATGATACATCTTGATTCTTATGAAAATTTTACTTCTGAATTCTAAATCAAAATTCTAATTCTAAATAAAAAGATAGCCTTATAAGTATATTTAGTTGCACTATTTTGGTAAACACTGAGGTAAATAAAGCACTGAATGTTATTACTTCTGGGAAGTAAAATTTAGATGTAAGAAGTATAAGATGGTTTTCCTTTAAGTTTTATGGTAATTAACTTTTAAAACTATTATCAAATAGTTTTAAAAGATAATTACAAATCATCCACATCTTTGACTAAACTAGCAAAATTTACTACAGCCTTCTACACTAAGTAAATCAATAGCTTTTAGGAAATAAAAGTGAAAAGTTATTTTTCTAGTAGTTACACGTGTATTACTTATATCTTGACTGGTAATAAGACTCAAGAGACAAAAATTAAGAACAAAAATCAAAAACTAAAAACACCTACTGGTTCCCAGTAGTTGAATGTTTCATCACAGTCCGAGATGTTGCTCAGAAGAGCAGCACATAACCTTCCGGAGAGCAAACACTTAAACGCAGTACATCCTCCAGGCGCCCAGATTTGTCCCGCTTTGTTTCCAGATAATCTGCTCAGAAGCAAAAACCAAATATAGTTTATGTCAGGAGGACCTGCTGCTCAACAGGAGTAAAACTAAGGAAAACCAAGAAACAAAAACAGTTCTTAAGTTATACACTCAAAAACGGTGAACCATTTATTCTGAGTAGAATAAAGGACTGCAATCCTAGCACTTTAAGGGAATAAGCAATTTTCTACCTTCTAGCTTGTTGCATCTACAATACTCCGTTTATTTCAGGTTACCTACTGGCTCACTTGAAGGCCTCGGTGTTCTCACTCCTTTCTTAACAAGCTTACTACTTTCAATGGCTTTATTTCCCCAAGTTTTCAACTGAACAGCAGCCTAATAGGCATAAAATGCATATCTCGCTCGGATTCCCCATGTTGACAGCTTCTCTAATGCAATGCTAGCTTGAAGTCTTCCAGCTCGGGAAAAGGTGGCTTCCCGTAGATGCTAAAGGTCGGGGGGGGCCAACACAGAAAAGTAAAGGGTGAGCTTCTGGCAGAAAGCAAGAGAAGTTGTGACAAACAGCTGTAAAAGGCATACTCTGCTTCTGCCAGTATCTTCCACAGAGACTCTGCTGTGCCAAAGCCAACACCACGATGCCAGCCCACTCTGGGCCTAGCTAGAGGTAGCACAAACTCGCGCTCCAAGGTTTCTCAACAAGAGAAGGGACCCTAACGCGGGGAGAAAACTGGACCTAAACGCTACTCCTGGGGAAGAGCGGATAGAAGTAACAAAGCGCCACAGATCTGCCGAGGGAACCACAAGCCCGGCGAACAAGACCCTGGCCGGAAACCCCTACCCGGCCACGCCCCCACCCGCCAGCACACGCACTCCGGCCGGTGCTCCGCGCTGCCGGCCTCTCGGCTGCCTAGCAGCTCCCGCAGCTTGTCTGCGGCCGGGGCCGTGTCCCCACCGCTACCACTGCCACCCTTCAGTCGCTGCCGAGTCCTTCGCCTTGCCATGGCCAGCGCAGAAAAAAATGCAGAAATCCACTTCACTAAGTCAGCGAACGTGCAGACGTAGGTTGGCTGCCAAACGGTGTCCACCGAGGGACAAAAGACCTTGACATGCGCAGAAAAGACTGCACTATTGTAAAGCCAATTGGGACTACCCCCCGAGTAGCAAACCAATGAATGGAACCCTAGATTTGGCATTTCTCATCCACTAACTTTGCGATCTCGGTGTTTTCCCTTTAACTTTATTCACTTTTCAGCATTCTACACTCGCCTATAAAAACTAAATTTCAATGCTCCTATTTAAATAAAAGCACAGATAAAAAGTAGTCACACCACTCTACAAAGTGAGGTTCTCGGAGATATTGTTAAAGATCATTAAACCCGGTGTGGTGGCTCACGCCTGTAACCCCAACACTCGGAAGGAAGGGACAGAGGCTGGAGGATTGCTGCAAGTTCGAGGCTAGCCTGGGTGACGTGAGTTCAGGGTCACCCTGAACTGAACTACAAAGCAACACCCTCTCTCAAAACAAAACAAAACAAAATCATCAGCACAGCTGCTTACCATAGGAGAGATCTGTAAAGGGTCATTTTAAGTCCTTGCCTTCTCTGTATTTCATTGAGTGACAAAGACAGTACCTAATAGTGTTTCAGAGACAAAATAGTAATTCCAGAAAGTAGACAAAAAAGTTATAAACACTAATGAAATTATGTGCAGCAAGTCCAACCAGACAACAAGTGATTGTTGTTGCTTCTACAGTATTGTGGTATTTTTACATTTTATTCCTTTTTTTTTTTTTTTTTTTTTGAGACCGGGTCTTGCTTTGTAGCTCAGGCTGGCCCTGAGCTCACTCTGTGGCCCAGGCAAGCCTCAAACTCAGCAATCCTCCTGTCTCTGCCTCACGAGTGCTCGGATTACAGGCGTGAGCCACCACGCCCAGCACTGTGGTATGTGGTGTTGATTGCTGGTGGGCATGAGTCACCACACCCAGAACTGTATGTGGTTACTGGGTCAAACTCAGGACCTTGTGCTTGGGAGGCAGGCGCCGGAACCACTGAGCTAAATCTCCAGCCCTTATTCCTTTTTGTTGTTGCTGTTTTGTTTTTTTTTGTTTTTTGTGTTTTTTTGAGACAGGGTCTCACTTTGTAGTTCAGGTTGGCCCTGAGCTCACTATGGAGCCCAGGCAAGCCTCGAACTCAGCAATCCTCCTGTCTCTGGCCTCCCGAGTGCTGGGATGACAAGCGTGAGCCACCACACCCAGCCCTTATTCCTTTTTTTAAAATGTAATTCTTAGACAAGCATTTTGGTACACACATGTATTCAGTCCCAGCATTCTGGGAAGCTGAAGCAAGAGGGTCAAAATTTCAAGCCTAAATGCCAGACGTGGTGGCTCACGCCTGTCATCCCAGCACTCGGGAGGCAGAGACAGGAAGATTGTTGAGTTCGCAGCGGCTTGCCTGGGCACCACAGTGAGCTCAGGGCCAGCCTGAACAACTACGCGAGACCCTGTCTCAAAAAGCAAAAAAAAAAAAAAAAAAAAAAAATTCAAGCCTATTCTGGGCAACTTAGAGACTTAGTGAGACCATGTCTCAAAATAAAAAAAAAATTTTTTTTTAAATTTAATTCTTGTGCAGGGGATTTAGCTCACTTGCCTCACAAAAGCAAGATCACATATTTGATCCCTCGTACCAAAAAATATTTTTTTGTGTTTTGAGACAGGGTCTTGCTTTGTAGGTCAGGGTGGCCCAGAGCTCACTATGGAGCCCAGGCAAGCCTTGAACTCAGCAATCCTCCTGTCTGTGCCTCCCCAGTGCTGGGATTACAGGCATGAGCCACCACGCCCTGCACTGTGGTATGTGGTACTGATTGCTAATGGGCGTGAGTCAGCACGTATGTGGTTAGGGTGATCGAACTCAGGACCTTGTGCTTGTGAGGCAGGCACCAGAACAACTGAGCTAAATCTCTGGGCCCTCAAAAAAATTTTTTAATTCTCACAAACACTTTGTCTTTTTGATGAGAACTAAGGCCCAGAATTGCGTAGTTAGTACAACATGGTGCCATATTCCAATTGAGGACTGACTTACTAACAAACCCATTTCTTCCCATCATGGGAAAACTCTTTAATTTCTTTCTTTCTTTTTTTTTTTTTTTTTGAGACAGGGTCTCACTTTGTAGTTCAGGCTGGCCCTGAGCTCACTATGTAGCCCAGGCAAGCCTCCTGCTTCTGCCTCCTAAATGCTGGGATTACAAGTGTGATTCACCACGCCCAGTATTGTTGTATGTGGTTACCAGATGGAACCAGGGACTTTGGGCTTGCTAGGCAGGTGCTGGAACCACTGAGCTAAATCTCCGGTGGAGAAAAATCCTTAATTTCATACAGGCAGTTTTACAAAGCCATGTTGCTGATAACTGACCTTGATAATCATTTATTTAATCCTGATATTCTCTGCACTCCTCCTGTCACAGAGTTCCATCCCACCCTGCGGAGCTCTGAATCACAAACAAGTTTATAGGTGAAGTACTGAAATCAACAGAGTCCCACAAGATTGAGCCATTACATTCACATTATAACTGCCCAAGTATTCAAAGAGATTGATTCTACTGCTCAGTTACCCCAGACATACTAAGCCACCTCATTTTTGACAAAGGAGCCAAACACCCTCACTGGAGGAAAGATAGACTTTTTCATAAATGATGCTGGAAAAACTAGATCTCAACTTGCCAAATATTAAAACTAGAC
>PVIC010039173.1:0-17174 GCA_004025085.1 Thryonomys swinderianus
GCCCGGGGTCAAGGGCACAGCTGGCCCTGGGCTGTGGCTCCGACCCCGCTGCACTGAGCACCGTGGAGCTACGTGGGCTTCAGGGCCAGGGCCTGGTCTCTGCTCTCGGCCCAGGCTCCCTCCCAGTCTCCAGCAGCGCGAGGAAAGGGGTGTCTCTGTGTCGTCTTCGCCTTCTCCTTCTCACTGTGTCTCATGCGGACCCTGGACCTCACAGACAGTTGGGGCAGACCGGGGACAGACGGGCAAACGGCGTGTGCACCTGTGGCCTGGGCCGTGGGCCGAGTCTTCCTGCTGCACACTGAGGGCCAGGGGTGACAGCCCAGCCCGACAGGCGCTTTGCCTGGCAGCCCGGGATGCTTGCTGCCACAGGGGCCACAGCCTGTGAGGATCGCCGTCTTCCAGGATGACGCACTAGGGTGCACGCGAAGCCTGTTAACTCTAGTCCACAGAGGAAAGTGTCAGGCCCCACGCGAGAGGGAGCAGGCTGCTGAGGGCGCAGGCTCCCACCCCGGGGGAGGTCCCTGCTGACTCCAGGGCTCTGGACAGCGCGGCTGGGGCTGGTGCACGCACGTGAATTGCTCATGAGGAGGCCTTTCGCTCGGTGTCTCAGCGCCCTGTCGGGCCCCTGCTGTGTTCTGCTGACTGGCGGGTGACAGGAGAAAGACTGCGCCTGCACCCTGCCCTGGCTCCCGACAAGACGCCGTCTTCCTAGGCAAGGGACAGGCCTGTGCACGCAGCGGGGCATCTCGGATGAGGACCCAGAGTGATGCCATGGCTCTCAGAGCCCCGGGGGCCGCTGGGCCTGTTGGCATGCGCCCCACGTAGGGTAGGACTGGGCACCCAGCAGAGGTCCTGCTTCGAGACCAGCCTGGACTGCAGGGCCGAGGCCAAGGAGCGGCAGTGCAGGGCAGGGTGCCGCGTGGAGGACAGGTGGGCGCAGCGGGCGCTCTGGCGTGCCGGCCTCGCCTCTGCCCCATGGGCTGAGCAGGAGTGGGCCCCACACACCCCTGACTGCCCGGCACCTCCCGCCGTCTCCGGCCAGGCGCTGGGTGCGGCGCGTCTGCCTGACTGGAACGTTCCTTCTCGCTCAGCAGCCTGAGGAGGCCGCGCGTGCTTGGCCCGGGACTGACTTCATATTTCTCGTGTGGTCTGGCTTCGGAATCAAGACGAAACATCAGCGCCAAGCTGGCTAATAAAGACTGACATGAGCATGTGTTTAAAACCTAATAAAATATCGCTTCCAAAGTTTCTAGCCAGACTCACTATGTAAATATCTGACATGAGGCCTTGCCCGGAAGCGCCCCTCAGGGTTCAGAAGACTGTTTTCAACGCGTTCCGAGTGCGGGAAGGTGCAGGGCCTGCGTGGCGGACGGGGCTGCTGTCCGCACCGTGTGAAGACCTGTGTCCGAGCCCGTGTCTGTGGGCCGTCTCCTGTGGGGTGAGCTTCTGTCATCCCCCCATGGGACCCAGTGGATTTTCCCAAGAAAAGTTGAACTCTGCGCCTGGAAGTAGGAGTCAAAGTCATCCTCCTGGGCCAGGGATTTAGCTCAGTGGTTCCAGCGCCTGCCTCACAAGTGCAAGGTCCCTGGTTCGATCCTGGTAACCACATGTATGGTGACTCACACCCACCGGCCATCAGTACCACACATCACAGTGTGGGGCGTGGTGGCTCAGGCCTGTCATCCCAGCCCTTGGGAGGCAGAGGCAGGAGGATGCTGAGTTCCAGGCTTGCCTGGGCTACGTAGTGAGCTCAGGGCCAGCCTGAACTACAAAGTGAGACCCTGTCTCAAAAAACAAAAGTCATCCTCCTTATCTGGGGGACACAGCCCAGGAGCCTGGTGGGTACCCCAAACAGCCAGCAGCGCCACACTGTATATATGACCAAAAATACGGAGAATGTTTACAGATTTTTAAAGTAATTAAGGTAAAGGGCGTACTGCCAGCAGTTGCCCTGGAAACACTCCCTCCTCTGCCTCAGAACCCTCCCCTGACCCTGCCGCTTTCCGCCGCACTCTGCGCGTCTTCGGTGACTATCAGCCGCTGCACGGCCCGGTTCCTCGGTGCTCCGAGTGGATCCGCAAGGTTGACCTTTCTCGGCCGTTTGACCCTGCGGAAGAGCCAGGGGCGGAGGCCGCGGCTGGGGGCGCAGGGACACCGCGACGGGGGGGCGGGGAGGCCACGACGGGGGGGGGGGGGGCGGGGAGGCGGCGCCAACAGGTCTCCCACCCCTGAATTTCCCGCGGACGGCGCTCAGCGGCTGCATCGCCGTTTTTTAAAGCCCCCCCACGACGGACACCCATGAAAGAGCATTTCCAGAGCTACTCCAGGAAGTGACAAGAAGGGTGGGATGAGTGTATTTGAAGTGAGGGGCATTAATTTGAGGAGGACTAATTACCATAAAAAGTTTTTTAAAAATCAAAATATTGAGGGTTTTTTTTTTTTTGGCAGTACCAGGGATCGAACTCGGGCCCTTGTGCATCCAAGGATGGCACACTTGAACTAAATCTCCCAGCTCCTATTCACTGTATATTTTGTTTACATTTCTCACACTAAACGTTTTCCTATATATACATATCAATGATGAAATTTAATTTATTTTAGGCCCAGGAAAAGATTTACAACAGCTAAAATAAAATAACTATAATAATAATCTGTAATGAGAATTATGTGATTGAATCAAGACAAATATTAGCATTTTATAAATATTGTCACTTTATTAATATAATTCCCAGGCCATGTCGGCCGTGGGTAACTGAAATCACAGAACACAGAGCCTCGGATGGGGGTTATTTCTGCACGGACGGTCTTCAGTAGACTGGGTCTCCCGGCTTAGTCCTTACGCTGCCTCCTGGGCCCTGTGTGAATCCCGCGAGCCTCCTCTGGACCTTCTGGGAGAAGGTGGCTGGACGTAGAAAATGGTATTTTCGATCCAGGAGTGAGGGTATCGCAGTCATGGCTCCTGGACCCAGCGGCCAGCATGGAGGGCCGCCTGTGCCTGGCCCACGAGCACCGGAGGGGAGGGCCCGGCCTCTGCTCTGCTGCTCCTCTGGCTTCTCAGAAGTCTGTCTCTGGGAATAAACATTCTCGGCCAAAGATGGGTCTTCCCTCCCTCACCTCCTGGGACTCCGGGCAGCTTTTCCCTGCTTCCTTCCCAAGGGGGGGCATCTTCACCTGTGAGGAAATGCACCCCCAGAGCATGTGTCTGCCAGGGCTTGGCGAGGGCAGCGTGCAGGGTAACGCCCAGCAGCTCGGGGAGGGAACGTCGAATTCAACAGGATAACAAAATGAGTGTATTTTGGCAAAGCTGCAGGCTAAGTTTTTTTTTTTTAATCTTTATGGGTACATTGTATATGCACATCATAATCACCCTCAATATTGGGAATTTGTACCAATATATGACACGATTTAATTCTCATTTTTGCCCAATCCACTACCCACCCCGCAACCCCTGCCCCTGAAATACATAAGCTTTGTTTTCCCTTTTTTTTATTACCATCACATTTTTCTTCACCCCTCATTACTCACCGCTCCGCTAAGTTTTAAGTGCGGGGACCAAGTTTCACGAGATGCCAGTATTTTGACCGTTTATGGGTCTGAGGTCCAGAAGTAATGTTCAGCGTATGAAAGAGGGAGCCTGTTCGTTGCACTGCGTGTACTCAACTTAATTCTAGAGCTTGGTTTTACAGCATCTTTAGTCTTCAGCTGGATACATACGTCTGGTCCCGGCTATAGAGGGTGTGTTATAAACTAAGGTAATAGTTATTCATTTAACTCATCTCAAACTATTAAAAACATCATGCAAGACCACATTTAAATAACCTTTAATTTTTAAAAGTCAGATTTTTTTTAGTTAACCAAAAGGCTGAAAATGGGAAATATAAGAAATATCTTAGTAAAATATAAAACTCTTATTTTCGTCTAATTTTAACCAAGAGCAGTTTCATATCTTAAGAAACCGCAGTGAGGTGGTTCTGGTGACTGTTTCCAGGACAGCTCCCCAGCCCGAGGCCCCTGTGCAGGGGGAAATTTTCTTATTATTTTAATATAAAATGTATGTCAAAAATGTAACTCTCACCCAACTTAAAGAAGCAGTTTTAACCTTTATACAAATAACTTAAGAAAAACATTTAATAAACCAAAATGTATCCTTTCATAGGCCTTAAAGAAACCACGAATATCTGAATTTATCAACTGATGACTTTGATGTTATGAACATGTACAAACACTAATCCTATTTATGTTAAATCCTTATTCACCCATTCGAATGGTTATTTCAGGGACTCGTGAGAGCTGAAGTATAGCAGAGTTAACAGGTGTAAACTGTCTGTATTGTCATTTCTGAGCAAAAGCGGCTGAAGTCTATAAGGACGAAGGGATAAAGATAAAAATCAGTTGATAGGAACCCAGAAGTGTGTTTTGTTTTTTTTGTTTTGTTTTGTTTTGTTTTTGCTTTTTGAGACAGGGTCTCGCATTGTAGTTCAGGCTGGCCCTGAGCTCATTATGGTGCCCAGGCAAGCCGCCGCGAACTCAGCGATCCTCCTGCCTCTGCCTCCCGAGTGCTGGGATGACAGGCGTGAGCCACCACATCCAGCATTGTAGTATGCAGTGTTGATTATTGGTGGGTGTGTCTCCACACCCAGCATTATATGTGGTTACCGGGGATTGAACTCAGGACCTTGCACTTGCGAGGCAGGCGCTGGAACCACTGAGCTAACCCTCTGGCCCAGAAGTGTGTTTTTAAGTGCAGCAGCTATAAGTACTTTCACCAGTTATTAACACAGATGAGCAGATGGATGAAAAGACAAAGCACATAGAATGTATAAATACATAATCAGATAACATGCATAGGTGAGTTAGAACCGTCTGTTCTTAGTTTGCTTTTTAGTTTGTAGCTGTAAGTAGACTGATGGAGTTTCCCAGGGGTTACCTGTTACCTCTCCTTTTTATCCTGTAAACTCAGCACTGTTAAGCTACTTCCTGGTAGTTAATCATACTGTAGATTTATAACCAACAAAAGTCAGAAGGCGAAAGAGAAGACCTCTAAGTTGCTACTTAGGCTCTTTGTTTATTCTCCCTCTCCATTATGAAGTCCAGTTTGAAGCTTTGTCTTTTACTGTTTTGCTTACATGTGGAGAAAAATTAACCTTTTTAAATCTTTCATCTTAAACTGGTCCCAAGTTCCTAAACATCACCCAAGGTGATGGTCTGGGGGCAAACACTGAATTGCCCATAATCATTTAATACGTACCCCATGCCTTTTAGGTCTCCCTGCGTTCTTGCAAAAGAGAAAGAGAGAAAAGACAGGATGACCCTAGCTGGTCGCCGAGCCTGGGCTCCCTGTGGGCCGCATGCCCAGGGAGACCACTCTGCCCGCTACGCAGGGTCGGAACTGCCCCAGGGCACCCTGGGCCTGTTACCCCAGGGCAGAACTGCCCGGGCGAGGGATGTAGGGTGAGCGTGTGGCTCATTTAAGGCGAGCTCTGTTGCTGAGCAGAAATTGGGGCCCAGGGGTCCACGGGAAATGGGGTTGCAAGAAATTCGGGCCGGAATCCGGGGTTTAGAGAGCGGTGAGGATACGGCAGAAGAGGATGGGACTGTGTCTCAGTGTGGACTTCGCAACATGAACAGATGAACATATGTCGGTTTCTGCACTTGAAGAGACAAGCCGTCCCCGAAAATTAGCTCCATGGTAGTGCCGGGCGTGGTGGCTCACGCCTGTCATCCCAGCACTCGGGAGGCAGAGGCAGGAGGATTGCTGAGTTCGAGGCTGGCCTGGGCACCATAGTGAGCTCAGAGCCAGCCTGAACTACAAAGCGAGACCCTGTCTCAAAAAAAAAAAAATAGCTCCATGGCGTCTTTCGGAGAAGACAGTAATACAAGGCCCTCGCTCACCTTGGGGGACGTGCAGGAGCCCCGTGCCTGTTCCTCGCTGCTGGCTCCCGGAGAGCCCGTGTCCCCGGAAGCAGCCACGGGGGCTCCTGAGGCGGAGGCCAGGGACCCGCCGCCCTCCTGAAGGGTGGGTTTGCAGGCTCGCTGACCGCCTTGGCTGAGAGGATTCTCAGGCCCCGTCGGCGAGAGCTCGGGCAAGCTTCTCTCCGGCAGAAGTGAAGAGGCACGCTCAGAGGGAGCAGTGCGGGTCCGGGACGGAGGACGGGAAGGGCCGAGCTTCTCCGGGGGGTGCAGACCCGGGAATGGCGGCCTCCCCGAGGGGTGGGGGCCCTCCTACGCTTAGGGCCCGGTGTTCGAGGCGTCGAGGCCTTCCTTCAGCTCTCCTCACCGTCACGTCGGCTCTCCGCCCTTCACCTTCTCGGTGAAGCTGCCTCGTGGACTTGCCACGTTCCTGGGAGCTTGGGCTCTGGCGGGCCTGGAAGGGGGGAGCCTGGACGGAACCCAAGGAAGCTGACACAGGCGCCATGAGCCACTGGGAGGCCCCAGAGCTGAAGTTTCCGTAAGGAACGGTTTTTAGCTCTGTCTTCTTGCCTCCCTGCTGTCTGCCACCTGTTTCTTGCGCCCCTGCTCCGTTTGCTCTGGAGTGGCCTCCAGCCCCCAGGGTCGCCTCCTGAAGAGTGGCCTGAGAAGGCGCCAGCGAGGAGCCGGCCTCGGCCCCGAACCCCTGGGGCGCGTTCCTCCGCGCCTGCCACGGAACACCGGCCGGCACGGGCCACCCGCACGGTGCTGGACGGAGCTGGACCGTAGGGCGGAGTCGGAAGGGACGCCCGGGGAGGACAGCCTGCCCTGCGGAGCAGGGGGGAGTCCAGCTGGACGGGCCTGCTGCGGTGGCCAGCCCTGGCCGGCTGTGATCTCCGCTCTGCTGTGGGAGATGCCCTGGGAGGGCCCGCTGCTCGGGGCAGGCGTCTCTGCTTGCTTTGAGGCCATGGTGAACCCCGGTTGTTAGAGGCGAAGCGCGAGGACTGGAGCCCTCTGGACACGGGGGCGTCTCAGTGAGTCTCCGCTCACGGCGTCCTCCGTCTGGCGAGCGGACGGGATAGTGTTGCCTCTGCGGATTCTCATGCTCCTCTTCGAAGAATCGAATGGGACAACGCACACTTTTAACATTTGTTTAGTAAAAGAAAAAAATGAAAATGAAGTGCTCTGAAGAAGAAGCGCTGTGAAGAAAAGAAGAGAAAAACGACAGTGCCGTGCAGGCCCCGCACAGAGCGGCCCTCCGCAGGAGCAGGACGCCAGGCCGCGAGGTCCCCGAGGCGGCTCTGCCCGCGTCGCCCGTGCTGGGCACATGTCCGAGGGGACGCGTCGGGCCCGTTGCCCTAGTCCCCTGCTTGGCCGGTTGTGTACATCTGGGGCTGACCGACCTGGTCTCGCCAGCTTTCAGATGGACCCATGCGGAGACCAAGAGGACCTGAGCCAGAGCTGCAGGGCATAGGGGGCATGGTTTGCTGTTCTGGCTCTAGTTACTTCCCGGGCATCTGTCACCTCCGCGAGGCGTCACTGAGCGCCCGTTGTCCTTGGAGTTGGCCAACGCTGCGTGTGTGTCCCCGACAGCCTCCGCAGGAAGACACGGTCGTGCTGCCGAGCAGCTGCGGATGGGGCGCTGTGTCGCTTCCCCCTCGACCAGCAAGGAAGACGCGACCGCGAACTCTTCTTTTTGTTGTTTTATTCAGGATCCTTTGCTCGAGCAAAAACAAAAAGGCTCTCCTTCACAGGTCTCTCCCAGTATATATATACATAGTCATCAGCCAATGCCTGAAGGACACGTGGCATTCTGGGATAGGCGGCTATACAGCGGAAGCGAACTGGCTGATCAGGCAATGCCTAAATATAGACTTGTTTTTTAGAGGATATAGACCACTTGACCTACTTCCTCAGCGCCATCTTTTGGGCGCGGTTGCCCTTTGGCTCTCCACAGCGCTGAGTGGTTTCCCTCCGTCTGTGGAGGCCGCAGCCTGGAGTCCCACGAAGGGAAGCTCCACGCAGCAGCCCGGTCGGCCAGAGCGGCTGGGAGGCCGACAGAGCCCGGGCAGAGGCGGGGAGTCCCGGGACCGGGTGCCTCCGTGGCGGCAGGGCTGCGGTTTCGTGGGGTGTCCGTTCGGCGACACCACCCCGAGGAGGAGGATGGAGGAGGAGGGGGAGGAGGGGGAGGAGGAGAGGGCCAGGCGCTGCCCGGGCACTGCCCTCTCACGAGCACCTGCCGCCTCCCAACGGGCAGGTTGCGTCCCCAGAGCGCGGTCATCACACGCCCGTCAGAGCCTCTCCAGCAGCCTCGTTCAGGGATGCCTCCCAGCCCCGGAGCGGCCCGGGCTCTTTGAGGAGCTTGAAGCCAGGCTGTACCTAGGAAAAGCGCGGAGAGACTGTGGACGCAGAGGGGAGGGATCAAGGGCATAAAGTATGAAAGGGAAGCGGGAGCGGGACAGCTGAGAAGCTTGAAAGAGCTCAGGGAGCTCGGCCCGGGTTAAACGGCACAGCCCCGGAGGAGAGACGCGCTGGGGCCCTGCGGCCTGAGGCCCCGTCGGCCCCCCGTCGGCCCACGCAGCTCGCGCCTCAGACAGCCCAGAGCAGGGCCCAGCACTGCCGCCCCCAGCCCCACTGCCCAGCTGGCCTGGCGCCTGCGCTCCCGGGCCCTGTGTGGGGCCTGCGTGGCACTCGCCTCTGCCCGCTGCCCTCCTGCCAGCGCCACCCCAGGCAGCCCCGTCGCCCCGCGGAGCAGCGGCAGAGCCTTCGGGCCGCTGTGAGCCGAGAGCCGCTGCTCCCCTCGCGGGTGGATCCGTTTCCAGCTATCCCAGGGCACACGTCAGGGGCACCGCGTGCACGTTTCCATCGCCCTGATAACAGCTCCGCGAAAGCCAGAGTCCCAGCCGGCTGTGGAGCGGGCCCTGGGGTGGCCCTTCGGCCCGTCCGTGTCATGCGCACCGCAGGGCCTGGGCATCCTGCTCTTTCGCCTGTACTTTGGCGAGCCAGGGGCACTGGGCCTGGCCCAGTCTGTGCTGCCTTGGAGGCGGCTGGGCTTCCTCTTTGTTGCTTCAGACACACACACACACACCCACCCACCCACCCACCCACCCCCGGCTTCGAGAAGCTCCAGAGCCCGGCTCCCCCCCGCAGCGGGCTGGCTCAGGCCGGAGCGAGCGGGTCCGCGGGAGGCGCAGGCGCACAGTCGGCCTCCTCTGCAGCGAGCTGCGGCGTCCTGAGTGAGCCCAGGCCGGTCCCCGCGCACTGTTCTGGGTGCTGCGGAGCCTGCGAAGGGAAAGGGGTCGCGTCTGCCCGCGCCACGGAACCCGGGCTCTCCTCCGAGGGGCACGGAGGAGACCGGCCCCAGGTAATAATCAGCAGAGGCTGGAGGCTTGGGGGAGGGGGGGCCTCGCCTCCGTCCTCAGGAATAATGAGCAGCCAGTGCCGTCCCTGGGTTCCTGCAGAGCCCCGGGGACACGGACGGGGGCACAGGGCAGGCAGCTGGCTCGGCTTGTGTGTGCAGCTTCCCCTCCCCCAGTTTGCAGGAAGGCCCCGCACTCCCGGGGGCAGCCTGGTTTCTGCCCACTGCAGGGACCAGCCCTGTCTGCCACCTCACAGCCGCGCCGCTCCTCAAGGGCGGGCATCCCCTGGCCGTCAAGCCGCGGTCCCTGGGCGGGGCAGCGGGCTGCATTCCTCTCCGCGTGGCCTGCGGCACTTTGTCCAGCGCACCTGGGCCAGGGAGAGTCCAGGTCAGTCCTCCAGCATCGGCGGAGGGGTTGGGCGGCTGCGGTGTGACGTGTGATTTCCTAATGCCATTAACTCGGAAGGGGAAGCCCTGTGGGCGAGGACCCCACGATGCCCCGCGGTGTCGCGGCTTCCGGAGGGGCTGCAGGAGAACCCCATTATCTCTGCACCACAGAGGCGGGTGGCCCGGCCGGAGCTCAGTGCGCCCCTCCCAGGACCGCCAGCAGCTTCTCCCGTTTGGAGACGGCATCTCAGGCGTGGGCAGGGCGGGTGTGAGAGCTGGGGTCCCGCTCTGGGGTCGCAAGTAACCAGAGACTTGGCGTCTGAGCATAGCAGAAATGTCCTGCAGTTCCACAGGCTGGCCGGGGATGGGCGCCCCTGGTGGCCGCTGGTGCTGTGGGGCCGGCTCGTGCTTAGGAAGCGACCGGGGCACAGGCCGCTCTCTGGCCTCGCTCCCAGCCCCGTCCCGCAAAGCGCCACAGATGTTCCCAGCACCTGTGGCGAATTCCGATCAGCAGGACCCTGTAAACATCCCTTCCAGGGAGCGCGTGACGCCAGGCCGCCTCCCGCCCCCGGCAGCTCGCTGAGAGTCTGAGGAGCCGCAGCGTCGAGCCCCGGTGGGATCTGTCCTCTCTGCGAGGTCAGGAAGTCGGGGTGCTGGGCCTGAGCGATCGGGACGCCCTCTCGGGAGGCGAGACGGGGCGCTTGGGCCCCTTGGGTGAGCGGAGTCACGCTGCAGAGCAGGCAGCCCCGCTCACGTGGTCTCACGCTCGCGTGGAAGAAGCCGGCATCTGGGCTGTTGCTAGTCACCTTCACATTTGGCCTTCACAGCAGGTAAAGTCCCGGAGTTGGAATCGCCACACCTTCTGAACTCTCCTCTCTCTCTTTCTCTCTCTCTCTCTTATATTTTTGAGACAGGGTCTTGCTTTGTAGCTCAGGCTGGCCCTCAGCTCACTATGGAGCCCAGGCAAGCCTGGAACTCAGCAATCCTCCTGCCTCTGCCTCCCGAGTGCTGGGATGACAGGCCTGAGCCACCACACCCGGCACTGGTATGTGGTACTGATGGCTGGTGGGTGTGAGTCTCCACGCCCAGTATTGTTGTATGTGGTTATAGGGAATCGAAGCAGGGACCTTGTGCTTGCTGGGCAGACGCCGGAACCACTGAGCTACATCTCGGCCCTGCTGTCTCTCTTCCCAGCCTTTATTTCTCCATTTGTAAACTGGGAGCATAGTTTAGGCCTTTGCTCCCTGGAGAGTGACGCGTGGAGGCGGTGAAGCCGTGCAGTGAGTCTTTGCACTTTAAACATGTAGTACCGCGAGCACCGCAGGACACTGGCCGTCAGACGCTTCCCCTCACGCCGCCCTCGGCCCTCCGGAAGCAGCCCTGGAGCCCTCTTGCACGATGGCGTTAGACGGCTCTCACGCTTGCTCTGACTCTGGGGGAGAGCCAGAAGCCGGAAGTGCCTTCCCTTCCCGGGATCGAGGTGATGAGGACACGGGGCAGGGGCCTGCAGCCTGTATGTCTGTCTGTGGGATGCCGCTGGGCACAGCGTCCACTCTGTCTTTTCATTCCCTATGCAGACTGACGAAGCAGCCCTTGCAGACTGCTTCCGAAAGCGGGTGATGTGCAGTCGGTGCGTCTGAGGGGAGGGAGGCTCCCGGCGTGTCTCTGACCGGAACACGGGTTGTAAGAACGTAAACGTTCACAGTACATTTTGACCATCCCCAGGACGTGACCCAAACAGCTCCGTGCACAGTTCCAGGACTGACCTTTGCAGGTGCTCCTTTTTCACCGAAGCTGTGCACACGAGCTGACGTGGCCCTCGGACGGTCCTCGGAGGAGGGTGGCGTCTGCTCCCGGGACGCCGCTGCCTGGGGCCTGGTGTCTGTGAGGCGCCAGGAAAACCTGCTGCTCACTGTAGAAATTCCGGGGTTGAGAGAGGCGAGGTGAGGTGAGCCGGCGAGTCGGGCTGTGTCGCCGCGGAGACGCAGAAGCCGGTCTCCACGGGCCTGCGCGGCGTCCCTAGCTAGTACACGCTTGGGTGGCCCCGCACCTGACCTCAGCCCTGCAGAGGGACTCGCACGGGTCACGTTCATAGTGCTGGCATGTGTGTGTGCGTATGTGTGTGTGAGCGCCCGTGTGCAGGCGTGACGGAGCACGCTGACCCCAGCAGACCCTCGGGGCACGACTGTGGGCCTCTCGCCCAGGAGGACTGAAGTCAGCCGAGCAGGAGCGGAGGGCCAGGCGGCCACATGGCCACTGGCGCCAATCAGGGCTTCCTTTGGTTTGCTTATTTTGCTTTCCTTCCTTCCTTCTTCCTTCCTTCCTTCCTTCTTCCTTCCTTCCTTCCTTCTTCCTTCCTTCTTCCTTCCTTCCTTCCTTGCTTCCTTCTTCCTTCCTTCCCTCCATAAACTGGGGTGAGACACAGACAAGGCGGAACTGACCGTCTAGCCCACTGCTCCTGTGCGCCCGCGGGGCCCGCGCACCTTCCCAGGGCGGCTGGACAGTCAGTGCCGGCCCCGCCTCCTCCGCCCTCTCCGCGGCCACCCTGTCCCTGCGGAGCAGGGTCGCTGTCTGCTGCCCCAGCCGTGGCGCGCTCCTGGCTCTCGCCTGCCTGTCCGTCGCTTGTCTTGCTGTCTCAGGCTTCACCTCAGGGCCGTCTCCGGGCTCAACCCCGCTGCGCAGTGTGGGGGCCTCGCTCTGAGTCGGGCTGAGCTGGGCCCGAAGACAGCCGGCCTGCGGCCCTGAGTCCGGCTCTCGACGGGCAAAGGAGCGGCCACATCCGCTCGGCCCCGTGCGGGTGCAGTGGCCTCGGGGTTCCTCCTGCAGCTACAGAGGGGAGCCCAGGGCAGTGCGGCCTCCGGTCTGCGTTTCTGCCACTGAAGACCTCGTGGCGCAGCTCCGGACAGCAGCGCCCGCTGGGCAGCCCCGCCCCCCCTCCACCGGCGGCCCCCACTTCCGAGGACGCTGGGACACGCCAGTCTGCGCCAGGTGAACGTGGATCTCTGCTCGAGGAAGCTGAGATGCTGGCTCTAGCCCCGAACCCCCAAGCGGAAGGATCTCACTGCTCTTTCCGCGCGGTTGAATCTCTCGGTAGAAGCCACCAGAAGCCGCACCCACCACTTGGAGTCAGACCTCGCAGTGCGGCACACGTGTCCTGTGCACGCGCGTGGGACTCGTGACTTCTGACAATGACAAAAAAGCAGACCCATCCCGAGGGCGAGAAGATACACTGCGGGTGGGGGTGCTAAGTCTGACACAAGTGCCAAAGGTTGCGCACAATTTTTTTTTTTGTGGTACCGGGGATCGAACTTGGGTCCTTCTGCTTCCAAGGTAGGCGCGGTACCGCTTGAGCTAAATCCCTAGTCCCTGGACACGCCAGTCTAAGAAGCAATGAACATCACAGAAACGCTGTGATTACCTGAGCGTCGTCTGGACAGAGAAACCACAGCGTACCGTGAATCTACGTGGAGCCGCACTCTGCGGGCACCGCTGTCCCGGGCGCCTTCGGAGTGGCAGCCAGCGCCTGCTGGTCAGGGTGCTGTTGGCAGCAGATCCTGCAGCCCACGAGCAGCCCTCGCTGGGGCTCCAGAGCCCCTCGGGGCCGGTCTCCGGCGTCCGGCTGTGGTCTGCTCGCTGGGGCAGATCCCTTGCTCTTTGCTTTTCTACTTTTCAAAGATGCGAGGGGGGTGGGAGTATCGGTCACGGCATGGCGCTGGCTGCTGACATCTGTGCCCTGGGAGGAGCCAGTGGCACACTCGCCGGTTTAATGGGTCTTTGCTGGTGAGCTGAAGGCCGCTAGGGAGGGGAGGGAGGCGGAGAGGGAGACATCTGTGCGATCCTGGCCTCATCTGTGTTTCCTCCCCAGACTGGGACACGGCTCGTGGTGGAATTAAGGGTAATCTCTTTTATAGCGCTGGAGGAGAAGCCAGGGCTCGTGTGTGCCGGGCGGGCAGTGCTCTGCCATTGAGCTACAGCCCAGCCCTAAGACCCAGTGTCTGGGCCGCACCTCGGGCTGTGCCCGCCCACGATAAAGGCCCACAGTGCCGCCCCCACTGCTTACCCCAGTATCAGGACGCGCGTGGGGCAGAGGAAGCTGTAAGGATCCCGTGAGCCCACACCTGGGATCTGGGGTTCGGATCCGCTCTGGGCCGGCCATGAGTGGCAGGGCCCTCTGAGAGATGGGGTGTGGCTGGCAATCCACAGCCCCAGTCACCTGGATTACAGGGAGCCACCAGTGAGCTACAGTGCACTCTGTAAATTCATTATTTCCTTAATGAAATTTTCAGCTTACAGTGGGTATATCGGAAAGCAGCCTCATTGTAAGTACAGCTGCGTCTGTCTTTGTGTAAAGTATATTGATTTTTTTTTTAAAGAAAGACATCTTCTTCCAGCTCAGCATCCAACAGGAGGGAGGGCAGTCGTCAGGGTTGGCGGCCCTGCCAGGCAAAGTACCAGTGGTTGATAGAACAAAACTCCCAGGGAAGAGACAGCCGCCGCGCCCATGGCCCCGCCGTGGTGTCTGCTCGGGCTCCCTCTGCGCGGTTGGAGGGTGTGTGAGCCCTCGGCACTGTGCGCCGTGTCTGAGTTCCGAGGCGGCCACCGGACAGCAGGAGGCAGCCGGGGTCTGTGTGGTTTAGGGCGGCCGCGGGTCCCTGACTTCCCCCCGTGTCTCCACAGCCCAAGCTTCTGGCCAAGGAGCTGCTGGACCTCGTGGCGTCTCACTTCAACCTGAAGGAGAAGGAGTACTTCGGGATCGCGTTCACCGACGAGACGTAAGTGCCGCAGAGCTGGAGTGCCAGGGCAGGGCCCCCTGGGCAGGGCAGGGCCCCCCTGGGCAGGGCAGGGCCCCCTGGGCAGGGCCGGGGCCCCTGGGCATTGCCGGGCCCCCCGTCCGGGCCCCCTGGGCAGGGCAGGGCCCCCTGGGCATCGCCGGGCCCCCTGGGCAGGTCAGGGCCCCCTGGGCAGGTCAGGGCCCCCTGGGCAGCGCTGGGCCCCCTGGGCAGGGCAGGGCCCCCTGGGCAGCACCGGGCCCCCTGGGCAGGGCAGGGCCCCCTGGGCAGGGCAGGGCCGGGCCGGCTCCGTTCCGAGTTCAGAGCCTTCGATCCCAGCCTGCACTGGCACCGCCGCGGTTAGGGTGAAGCTGGCAGTGTGAAGCTCTCAGGTGAACTCGTTCTCAGGGTCAGGCGGGTTCATATTCAGTCTCAAGTGTTTATTTTTTTCCAAAAGTGTATCTGTCTGAGTTTGGTTTTCATTAAATTTAAACAGAAACTTCTGGAAAATTAAACACTTCTCTCCAGTATTAGGATAACAACAACAGGAAGTGAATTGGATGATAAATTCAAAATGAAAAATAATCTAGGCAGTTTCGCTGTCTAAGCTGAAACAGGATCCAGAAATAAAATATTCAGATCATTCATCCGATTAAAAGTCTATTTACTTTCAATGGCTTTTCAGTTTGGTTCTATAAATTGCTGTTTTGCAATGCAAGGAAGAAAGATCTCTACTAAAATTTCAGTTTCGTTCTTAATGTTCTGCTATTCAGAACTAGTGGTGAAAACCAGCCCGATTCCTAGATAAGAATAAGCAGCGGCGTGTGCTTCTCTTTGCGCTGCGTGGATTTGCGGACACGTACGCAAACCTCCTTCGCGTCCCTAGCCGTGAGGTGGGTTTGAGACGCGCTCCCTGGTTCGGTCGGCGGCCGGGTCAGGCGCCGTGACCGAGGCAGGGGGAGCAGGCGGCGTCCGTGCTGGGCACCTGGAGAACGGCCAGGCGTGTTGAACACGGCTCCGCTCGGCCCTGGGGAGCTGCGGGTGGGGGAGGGGCACGGAGCTCCGGGGACGAAAGGGCTGCCGGCCGGGGCTGCACCAGCACACTGGGGCGCACGGCGGCCTCCAGGGAGCCAGGGAGGTCCGAGGCTGCGGGCACTGTGCCGGGCCGTGCTGCGGAGCAGCGGACGTCTAGACAGTCACTTTCACAAACGCCGAAGTGCCCTCTCCCTTCTCTTGGCGATCACGGGAAGTCAGTGCTCATAGTGTTGCTGATTAGAAGGAAGCTGTAAGTCTCAACTGATCATGCCCCATTGTTCCCGTTTCCCTAGTAAGTTTACTCAGCACAAAGGTTCCTCGGCCTCTGGACCAGCCCCATCAGACTTCCCCTTGGAGTTCCCAGGAGTCAGAGAGCCTGGGGCGTGGCCCTGGGCCTGGCCCGCGGGAGTCGGCTGGAAGGGGAGGGCGGCCCAGGGGCAGAGGCCTCGCCCGCAGAGCGGAGGACACGCAGGCTGAGCGCTCCGGGCTGGCCGGAAGTGAGTGTGCGTGCACGCGCGCGTGCTCGGCGGGACGAGCTTGGTGAGAGCGCTGCTCTTCGTGCAGTGGCGGCGCCCGCGGTGCCCGCGGAGGACGGCTGCTCCTCCACACGGCCCGCAGCCCCCGCAGCCCCACGTACCTGGCTGGGCTTCTCCCCGACGCAGGGGTGCGGGGCCGGGGCCGGCAGTGAGCCGGATGCGCGGGGTGCGGGAGGCCAGCGTCACCCGGAGGAAATGCGCCCGCGCCCCAGGGGCCTCCTGACCGGACGTGCTGGGCCCCTCTGCTTTCCTGGTGGGGAGTGAAAGAGCAAAAGCCGCCCCACACGCCCGCTGTGAGTGTGAGCCGGTCTGGCTCGTGCTCCTGTCAGTGAGGGCCTTACGCTCTGGCCCGCGCCTCCCCTGTGTGCTGCCTGACATGTTTATGTGTGCCCTGGCTTCTTGAGACCGTCTCACCTGTGTAGCCCAGGCCGGCTTTGAGCTTACTATGAACTCCTGGCAATGACCCTCCTGCCTCAGCCTCCCCAGTGCTGGGTGACAGGCATGTGCCACCACGTTCAACAAGAGAAATGAGTTTATTTACCTATTTATTATGAGGTGCTGGGAGCCAAGCCCAGGCCCTGTGCTTGCTGTGCGACTGAACTACATCCCCACCTGAAAACAGCCTTTCACCAGCCACGTTTTCTGCGCGTATGCTTCAGGACGTGGGCCGTGGGCCGCACACTCTATTCTAGAACAGATGCCAGAGCTTTATCCTGGTGCCAGCCTGGGACCGACGCACGGCCTTGCCCACTGCCTCGTGCGGAAGGGGCTGTAACCCTCCCGAGAGGACAAGCACAGGGTCGTTAGCAGCAGCGCTGACCTCGGAGCAGAGCCCCTAGGGGGCCCTGACAATCGGGCACAGACATCTGACGCTTCCAGCTCCAGCTCTTGTTGGTGACGTGCAGCCAAGTCTGTGAAGTAAGATGCAGGGAAGAAACTGGAGTCTCTCAGCCTCTCCTGCGAGCCATGTGCATACTACAGCGTCTGAGTCCACGGTGGACGACTTTCGTGCCCAGGAATGTTTACTGTTGATGGCATCACCACATGCCTCCTTCTGTCTGATCTGTGGACGCCTCTGTGTGGTGCTAGGGATTGAAGCCCGGGCCTTGGGGATGCCGTACGAGCGCTATTACTGAGCTACAACTCAGCCCTAGATTTTTTTTTTTTTTTGAGACAGGGTCT
>PVIC010039174.1:0-17260 GCA_004025085.1 Thryonomys swinderianus
TTTAGAAACAAAGTTTAATCTGTCAATCTCGGAATCACAGCCAATGTTGAACTCTTTCACATGTGCAAGTACTAAGTACAATTCAACACGACTAAGAGGATTTTATCTCTTACTTTCTAATAGAGGTTGATTTTTTCTCCTAAATGACCCTGAGCAAGTTTATTAACTGTATGTGGTGTGTTATTACTTTGGGGAAGTACAAAATGACATGGAAATAATTGCCTATTGACTGCCAGAAGGTTACTATAAGTCTGTTGCTAGAATTTTAGAATTGTACATATATTAAAAGAAGGCATGTAAAGGAGAGTAGAAAAAAAGAACTTCACTGATTTACATTGTTTGGGGAAAAGATTAACCTGAATTAGAGACATAGCAGATATGTAGGTTTGACTTATAAGTCACAATACATCAAAAGCTTCACAACCGAAAGTAGTGCTTAAAATCACCTTAACAAATAAATACTGTTGATTGTTCTATCATTAAGTGAAACGTATTAGAAAGAAGTTTCTGATGCCAAGCTGGCTGGCAGAGCTCAGCATTTCATATAACACAATCTCCTTTCATATTCGTCCTGCAAATTGTTTCTTGCTCAGCTTCTTTTCACTTGATGGTATTTTTTTCCATTTTTTGTTTCTCACATAAATATGGAAAAGTGCGTAGTTTTGTTTTGTTTTATTTTATTTTTGTTAGAGGAGTAATCTGTTACCTAACACATTCCAATGTAGTTTTAACTAGACAAATAAAATACATCCCAGGACACAGTGTGTGAGGGTAGGAGGGCATTAAGCTAAAACCGGGATTGGGGAAAAATTTAAATCCTTAGCCCAACCACTGGGTTAGATTTATGGCTAAGTTATTCAGTCCAATTGATATCCTTGAAAATGTCATCCTATCACCTTACTTACTGTTCTATAATCTTGAATAAAATAAGTCAGATACTGAAACTCCCATTGCACTTGGTTTCTCTTGCATGAGAAATATTTAAAGTGTAAAATAAAATGTAGATAGAAGGAAAAAATGAAGGTAAAGAGAGCAAAAGATGGAAATGGAGGAGAGGGAAAAAAGAATAAGTTTATCATGTATTATGCTCATTACCAGCCCCCCAGCATAAATGAAATCATTTTATACTTCAAAATGTACTCATGAAATTTTTTAAAAAATAATAATAAAAAGTAAAAGCAAACAGCAATAGATAAATAGCCAAGCACTGTTCCCAAGGAGATTTCTAGAAGCGCCAACATCACGTTAATGATTTTATTCATACAAGCCAAATATGAATTGCAGGGAACAGAGCTCTGTAACAAGGGTCCCAATCATGTGCACCTGTGCATTGATTATTTGCTGTGCAAGAGCTGCCTTTAAGTAATCTATAGAGGGTCAGGTTGAGTCTTCGTCATAAATACCATCATAGCACACCATCCTCTGCAACATACTGTCCAATTTAAGAGATGAGCCACAAAGCCTTTACTAAACATGACAAATGAAGTGGATTGCCCCAAAATAAGGGTGAAATGGTGACAAATTGCTTGGGTTTAAGTATGAACTTAATAAGTGAACAGCAGAAAAAAGGCTGAAAAACAATAAAACTAACAAAGCTTCAGCGTCTCTATCAGTAAAATGACAAGATGGTCATCAGTAAAATGAGAACTCCAGCCTGTAAAACCAGCACAGTGTATTTGTAATAATTTTAGACTTATATTTTGTATCTTCTAAATCAATAAAATGAAACAAAAACTCTGATATACAGTCTGCTTTCATATGCTAACAAAATGTTTAACATCTTGATATGTTTTTAATTAGGATGTCACAAATTCCTGTGTACATAGCCTGCGCATAAGTTACAATGTGTATAATTGTGACATCTATTATTATGTAAAAGTAAAATAATAAAATTCATTGACTGTATACCTGTCCATATAGATAGCTTTAGTTATATTTATTTAGGAACATAGGGAGAAGAAAGGCTAAATACTAAAATTGATCATGACTGGATAAGCTTTATCCCTAGGATGATTAAAGTACTAAAAACTGTGGTACTGGATACATCAGGTTATAACTTAGGAAATGGGTGTATTTAAAGAGCTGAGTAAATGAAATACAAAAACAGGGACCTAAGTACTTTGTAAACAAGTCTACAATATAGTCTTAAGACCCCCTAGGACTCTTATTAAAAATATTATTATTATTAGAAAAGTATATATCTTAGACACAGGAAGTAAAAACATATATAGAGTATTCGCAATGGGCTTAGTTGTTTAAATATTCTCTAAATTCCAATAAAAACTTGCATATAATTATTCATAGAAGTAAGAACAGTGGAATCATCAATGTTCAATTGCTAAATGACAGAATCTGTAGCACATGTATACACTTTAGTATTACCTAGTGATAAAAACGTATGACATATCAAGCAATAAAAAGATACGGAAAGAGCAAGTGTATATGGCTGTACGAAAGAATCCAATCTGAACTGTATACTATATTATTTAAATAATATTACATCCTGTAAAGTAAATTTAGAGACATAATAAAATCATCAATAGTTGTCAATTTTTTAGATGGGGAGGAGAGATAAATAGCTGAAAAACTGAAGATACATGAAGTAGTGAAGTTATTCATTGTGAGAATTGTGATAGTTAGCTATCTCAACTTGAGTTAGAAAACCCAACTAAATTGGATCAGCGTAGTTCTGAGTGTGTCTGAGGGGTTTCCTGGAGACAAAAGGCTCATCCTGAGCAGTCAGTTAGTCACCTGAATGCACAAAGGGAAAACTAAGACGGAGAGCTCAATAATGTTTCCTCAGATGAGCTCCAGCCTTCAGCCTCGCCTTGAACATTGACTCTTGACAACGCACTCAAGCTCTAGCACACACCTGTCAGTCTCAGTTGCAGACCTTTCTGCAGCCTTCTGATAGGGACCTGCTAGAGACACGACACTGGGAACCACTGGATCCTTGCACAACTCTGTTGCACTCTTCCACATCTGACTCCGTGGGCAGCCACTGTGAGAAATCTGGTAAATTTTATATTGAGGTGAATATCTCGCCTAAAATCTGTTTCTTCAGTAAGCACTAGCTGATACAATAATCTAAGGGACACATGAAATTACCTATTTGTTGAAAGCCAAAAAATATACAATGTAAACAATGCATTTTAATGTGACTTGCAGCCTTAGTCCATTTTTGTATTGCTCTAACAAAACAACATAGAGTTGGCAATTTATAAAGATAGAAAATGATTGGTTAGTAGTTCTGACAAGCTGAGAACATTCTAGAAGCATCATGACATTGTTGAAGGCTGAGCAGTTATTTATTTACTTTGAGACAGGGTCTTGCTTTGTAGTTCAGGCTGGCCCTGAGCTCACTATGTAGCCCTGGTAAACCTGGAACTCGGCAATTCTCCTGCCTCTGCCTCCTGAGTGTTGGAATTACAGAAATGAGCCAGCATGCCCGGCATTGTGGTGAGTAGTACTGATTGCTGGTGGATGTGAGTCATCATGCCTGGTATTGTTGTATGTGGTTACCGGGATTAAACCAGGGACATTGCACTTGCTAAATTGCTAGGCAAGAACTGTAATTAAGCTAAATCTCTGGTCCCAAATTGATTTTTATAATAGCTGAAACTTCATCTAAAAGTAGAGGTTTCATGACCTCTACTTCTTAAATATTCTAATTTGTTTTACTGTAAAAAGTCAATCAAATTTCAATGCAAATTTTGGAAGAGGTACACATTCAGATAGTAGTGACTATGAACTTGGATTAATGATAAACTTAACTAGTTTTTCAGACCATTACAGGGTTCTGATTGCAAGGTAAACTATTGGGACAGAAGGAATATGTGAACTTTGTATTACCTACCCATTTTTCTACAAATCTAAAACTGTTCTGCAGATAACCTCTATTTGGAAAAATCAAAGCCAAATTAGAAAATTCTCTGATGACAAATCTAGACACATAATGAGACATACATATTTAACCTGAGGGCAGTTAACGCTTATAATTAATAGAGAAGAAATGCAGGACCAGATATTTAAATTGTTTGTCCCATTTCCAGTTGTACTTTGAAGTTAAACATTTGACTGACACATAAGCTAATCCTTAGCTTTTCCAAATCTTTAAATCATAAGAAACTCTGAGTTACATATATTTGCACACATGTACAGGTACGAATATACTTTTATGTGCATTTGTATAAACCAGCAGAGAGATAAGTGTACATCGTGCTAAATGAGATTATGAGAGGCAAGATAACATTCCTTCCTTAAAACTTTTTATTTAGGCCGGGCATGGTGGCTCACACCTGGAATCCCCGCACTCAGGAGGCAGAGGCAGGAGGATTGCTAAATTCCAGGCTTGCCTGGGCTACATAGTGAGCTCAGGCCCAGTCTGAACTACAAAGCAAGACCCTGTGTCAAAAAAAAAAAAAAAATTGTTTAGTTTGCAAATGTATAAATGACCTCACAAAGCAGCTATTTCTACTGCTTCCGGTTCCTCTTTCCTGTAAGAGTAGCTTCATGTCTTTCAGTGAATGTGAGGAAAGCTAGTAAAGTTCTTTGGGACTTCTCTAACAGTTAAGAAAAAGATATTTACTACATGTTCTGTATCTTATTTTCATGCCAACTCATGTGCCTAATGATTCAGTAGCCAAGATGTAACACAAGGCATCCAGGCACACCATATTTGAACTATGAGAAATAACTTATCCTCCTTGTCACTGTCTATGCTAGACCCCAAGCTTCTTGTGAAAAGAGGAAATCACTTCCATTCTGACAATTTGTCAATGTCTAATGATCACGTATCTTAATGTTTCCGTCAATTGTCCTCCACGTGTAACCACCCTCACACAAGAAAAAGTCTCTGAGCAGCAGAAGGGTACTTGAGGCTCCTGAGTGTTCAATTATAGGCAGTAGAAGACGTAACCAGCACAACAGTTTGCAAAGCTACATAGTTGGAAGAGGCAGATGAAATATTTTTAGCCAGGTTGCCTAATCTCTACAGTGAGAAGTCACGAAGAAACGGATCATATCAGTCCCAGCTGTATTTATTTACACATATTCCCGTGGCTGGAAATAGTGGGTCATCTCTTCCCATGAGAATAAACAAAAACAGGTACGACTCCTAACTCGTTTTCTATCAAATTCATTGGCCGGTGCGAAAAGTGGAGACCGTGACGTCCGGAAATCACGGCAGCGCCGACAGCCCCGGGGCAGCGAGCGGGCCACCCTCATGGTCCGCTTCGGTAACCGTGGGGTCCCCAAGACCCCGCCGCCGCCCCGCGCGCCCCGAGGACCCTTCCCTCTGCCCTGTCTGCTCATCCAAGGGTCACACGCTCTCGCGTCGGAAATCTCCCACGCTGTGAGATCAACTTTGCTGAAAGTTCCCTGGAAATGGCTTTTCCGCTGGAAACGGCTCCCGTAGGCGCCGCAGACTCCACCGCGGGAGTCTGACAACTTCGTTTCTCTGTCTTGCCTTTCACACCTTTGAGGATGAGCCTCTTTCTCAGATTGTACGTCCTGCTTCGGGGTGCTCTTTTCAGACCCCAGAGGTCACTAGGAACCTCGGGGACACTTTCAGAACCTCCCCCCCCCCACTCCCCTGTGTGCTGCTTCCAGCCGCAGCCCCCAGTTCCGCAGACCCTGCAGGGGCTCTGCAGGCACAGTGGCCGGGATCTTCTCAGTCACGAACGAGGACTCCCCGACCCCTGGCCCTTGGCGTCCTCGGCTCCGTGTCTCCCTGACAGCCGCTCCTCGTCCTGGAAGGACCCGTAGGTGGGTCTTGCGGCGCGACTCAGAGCGGCACCTTCCTGAGTTCAGGTTGCCCGATCGTGTCCTTGACCACCACTGATCTCAGGAACTTTCACGTCTCTATTCTCTTTCTTGTCTCATATTCGTCACTGCGTAGTTTAAAATTTATTGCCAATAATGAGTTCCACACATAACACTGAGGAATCAGTACATACTATAAAATGTGCTGTGCGCTACCTCAACTGTTTTAAAGGAATTAGCAAAAAGAGATAAGAAGGTCTCTGCCTTCACCGATAACAAAAGCTAATTTGTCATATCATAAAATGACCCTCAACTGTGAATGAGATTTTAGAAGAACTTACATAAACCCATAGTAGATATTTATTTTGATTTGTTTTGCTTTGCTCTATCAAAATAAGAATAGACCGCAGCTTTAGCTTGCTTATCATGGTAAAGAAAGGAAATATATGTGCTATTGATACAATTGCCTTAAAAAGTCCTGCTCCTGAATGAAACATCACTTCGCCTGAAATCTTATTGTCCCAAATAAACAATGTAGCAAAAATAAATATATGCAATTGTTATTTTTAATAAATAATAAAAGTAAAATATTTGATGAAAATTAAATATAGAAATATCTGTTGCTGAAACATAAAACAAAGTAGGCTTTTTTTCATGGTCACTGTAACATTTACTTTTTGCATTATTCATGTAAAGATTTACTAAAACTATTAACATTTACATGACATATTTTCTGAATAAATTGAGTTTTTGGGTACATTTTAGGAAAATGTTGTGATCTATCCCTCAGTGGCAATCTATGTATTTCCAGTTTCATGTTTTCCTGTTCTCCTGTCCTCTTTTCAACTCCCTATACCCCTATATACCTAAGCTTTGCGTCTGCTTTTCTTTTAACCATCAATTTTTCTCTTTTCTTAAGGTGTACGTATCACTCTCATTAGCACTTGAGGAAATCCAGCCGCTTAAGGGATTCTTCCAAAATAATCAGTTATCGATGACTATATCTTCGGCTCAGGCGCACAGCTGCTTTTAAAGTGCACTCAGTGAGCACCTGAGCCTCTTCCTTTGGTTGTGGACGCAGGTACCGCCTGCTGGGAGCAGACTTTAAAACACAGGCTTTGATGATAAATGGTTCCTAGTTTTGGCGTGAGGCCAATACTTCCCTCTTGTTGTAACCTAGTTAACTTTCTAAACTTTCTCTCTGTATTTCCTTCCCTAGCAGGAGAAGTGGAGCAGATTGCCAGAATCTATATTTGGTGAAGTAAATTAGATAAAGCACTGTGGGCTTTCTCTTCATAGTTCCCACCATTAATTATTCTTAAGGTGAACAGTAAGATTCATGCTTACCTTCTCCCAAGTATGTACACTTCGCTCTTTCACTGTTTTCCTATAAAGTGTGTAATTATTCAGGTATAGGTATGAATTTACTCACGTGCAAATATCATGTCACTTATCATGGGATTAATCCAGGCAGGTCTGGCAAACAAAGAAAACCAAGGATACTGATGTGATTAAAGCGAGTTAAATTTCTAGACCTGTTTATCAGAGCACAAGGGACCCTTAATGCACCCTAAACAAATTGCATTATGGACCCGTGCAGTCTATCCACCCGGATCTCTCAGCTGGATATCTTGACTATATAGCACTTGACACCTAGTGTTGAGCTGAGTTTTGCTTGGCTTTGAGTTCTACCATATGCCTCCCTGTTGTGATTAGAACAAGACAGCAGTCATGCTAGGCCATTTCTGAATCTCTACCCCATATGGGTTAGTTCCTTCTTGCTGTTCCCATGTAAACAATAAAATAAAATAAAAATAATATAAAACGTGTTGTGGCTATTTCATGTAATCCAGAAGGTTGGTGAAAGAAAATGGTATAAAATAACAACCAAAATGACTAGTGTCCTCAAGCCCTATTAAGATCCCAAGCTAAGCTCAATCTCATAGTACAGCGAATACTGTATTTAAATAGGTTTGATTATAAAGTCTGTTTATTTTAAGCAGCTATTAAGGGATGGTATTTTGGATGTGATTTCTTAGAACAAATATGATGGCCTTATACTATACATATATACATAAATACATACACTATACCTACATATACATGTACATATATATACACATTCTATGTTTAAAAAAATTCTATTTTTAAATAAATGTATACAAATATATGTTATTTGAGAAGATGCACCAACATATTAACACAGAGTAAAATGGAATAGTGATAGATGCATATATATGTATGTACTAGACATATATATCAGCTTGAACAGTTATTTTCTTCTTTAACCTAAAGTCACAGCAAAAGAGTGATAGAGCCTCTGCTCTCCAGCTCTGACTAGCTCTGATTCAAGAGAGTTTTCCCTCTTTTGGACTGAGAGATTTCATAATCTAATGGACACTGCCCTCAATTGATCACTTTAAAAAAATTGAAATCTTTATTGTTACATTTTAGATACACCTCACAATCACACTCAACACTGGGAAATTTGTACCAGTGTATGACACAAGTTAATTCTTATTTTTACCCATATCCCTAAACACCCATATCTCCCACCCCATATATACATGTTATTTCTTTTTCTTTCCAAATTACATTTATTCTTTCCCTCTTTACTTCCCCTATCAGATTCCTTTTGAAAATTTCCTATTGATTACTCTTAACTTTCTCTTAAAAATTCAGCAATAGAATTATCCCAATAGTCTCTATTTTAGATACCTACCTAGATACCATGAAAATTTCACTTTTAAAAGCTATTATTTAGAGTCAGATCAATCAATAATTTATTAAAGAAAGTATATTTGAACTTTATTCTGGAAGTTTACCACATATAAAATGTGGTTTAAATGTTTTAATAAAGGATGTCAAAAAGCTTCTACCTAGGCAATAAAGCTTGTGTTCCATAATGCATGTTTGTGTTGTATGTACAAAATCATCAAATAATTGACATAAGAAGGTTTGGGTGGATTTGAGGCCTTCTTTATTCCATAAAAGTATTACAGTGTAGGAAAGAATGGGCTGATTTGATTAATTCAGTACATTTACAATCAGTGATGATGGAATGAAATCTAGATTGAAGAATTTATGTTTAACTAGAAAATCTCCCATCACTTCTTGGCCTTTTGGCTAAGATCAAGTGTAGCTAGAAAATCTTTTATAATTCTTTCAGCAGGTTTTCCTACATAATTATGTGTGAGCAGTTTTAGTCAATAATTTCAAAGGCATCTCCATGTATGAAATTACAGTACAAAGAAGAACATGGTGTTTTTAAACTATTCCCTGTACTGAAGATTCTTTTTTGTATAGTTAGGATCTGAGGTAATTTGATCCTCATAGCAACTATGTAAATAAATTTAGACAGTGGAGTAAAAATACATAAACACACACCTACAAAATCTGTTTCATCATGGTCCCCTTTGATTAAGTGACACTGAGAATCTAAAATGAAAACATCAGTTATTAGTGGGTCCATATGGATAACCATTAGGAAAAAAGCTGTAGATTTCTATTGAATTCATTTTTCTTAGACCATATAAATTCATTTATATGAATTCATTGTTCTTTGACCATATAAATATATTGTATAGCCAAAAACATGTATTGGTGTTATTTTTTCAGTTTCCTGTAAATATTTACCTAATTTATATATATATTTACATTATATATATATATATATACTGATACACACAGTAAATATTCATGCTTTAATGAATTTTAGCATCCCTGCCTACATTTATAATTTTTTTCCTGAAAATATGCATCTAAAACAGGAACTAAGATAATTCCATTATTGAATAATTCTTCAATGATAGAAAAGGAATTTAAATAGTTTCCATAAGTATCATGTATATAAATATCTTATAAAAGACTTTTTGGAATTCTACAATACATGTAGCGAAAAAACTATATCTTAATTTTGAAATTATTGTAATTTTCTGAACATTTGTTTAGAATACCCATATAAAAATAAGTATAAAACGGCCAGGCAAGGTGGTTCACGCCTGTAATCCCAGAACTTGGGAGGCAGAGACAGGAGGATTGCTGAGTTTGAGGCTTGTCTGGGCTAAATAGTGACCTCAGGGCCAGCCTGAACTATAAAGCGAGACCCTATTTCAAAAAAAAAAAAAAGTATAAAACAATTTTCAAACACTTTCAATTAGAACATTATCTCCAGGATTAATACTTAATAATATGTCAGTATCAGGCTGGAGATTTAGCTCAGTGGTTCCAGCACCTGCCTCACAAGCACAAGGTCCTGAGATCGATCCCCAGTAACCACATACAATGCTGGGCATGGTGACTCAGGCCCACCAGCAATCAATACCACATACCATAGTGCCGGGCGTGGTGGCTCAGGCCTATAATCCCAGCACTCAGGAGGCAGAGACAGGAGGGTTGCTGAGTTCAAGGCTTGTCTGGGCTACATAGTGAACTCAGGGTCAGCCTGAATTACAAAGCCAGACCTTGTCTCAAAAAAAAAAAAGGCTAGAGGGTTAGCTCAGTGGTTCCAGCACCTATCTCTCAAGCGCAAGGTTCTGAGTTCGATCCCCGGTAACCACATACAATGCTGAGCATGCTGACTCACGCCCACCAGCAATCAATACCACATACCACAGTGCCGGGGGTGGTGGCTCACGCCTATACTACCAGCACTCAGGAGGCAGAGACAGGAGGACTGCTGAGTTCGAGGCTTGCCTGAGCTACATAGTGAGCTCAGGGCCAGCCTGAACTACAAAGCGAGACCCTGTCTCAAAAAAAAAAAAAAAAGTCAGTATCTTTCTCCAAGTTAATATATGTTGAATTTTATATATGCCACTTTTCAGTCTGAAATGTGGTGATGGAGAACACAGTAAAAAGTCAAGATCATCAACTGTGATCAATAGAATTCATCTTAAGGGTCTAAGAATGATCCGATGTAGTGAACTTATTAAACTCAATCCATCTCATTAATAGAATGAAGGACAAAAACTATCATCTGACCATCTGAATAAAAATAGAAAAAAAAACTGCCAAAGGATCCAACTGAAGAATGAGGTCCTGTTTTAAAACAGAGTTATCATTCATACAGTTAATGAAGATGAAGGTATTCTAAATGAAGATGGGCTCTTAATGACTTTCAAGCTAATAAAGATTTCTTCTTTCTTCCATATTTTATTAAAGTGATGATATAATTTACATAGGCAACATAATGCCACACAAGATCCATAATTTCAACAGTACTGGAAGACAGTACTCTTAAATAGAAGAGCATTAAATAGAAGATAATGGAAAAAGCTTCAGACAGAATATCCTATTCTATTGCAGCTTCAAGTCTGGTCTGAGTGTGTGTGTCAAATAGCTTTCAAGGAGAAGCTAGAAAGTCTTCATGACTAGGTAGAGCTAAGGGAAAAAAAGAAGGACAAAAGACACACAAAGTCATTCTCCGAGTGAGATAGTGAAATATTAAATATAAATATATAAATAGATCAAAACAGTTCATAGTTGTAGACCTACATATGGTCTAACAGCTTGAAGATGTGGGGAATCACTAGTAGCATCACTTCGAAAACTGTTGCGACTGAAAAAGAATCAGACACAGAAGAGATGTCATTCCAGGCAATGGTATGAAGAAAATTAAGGAAACAGAAGGGGGAATGAATATTCTCTCTCCTATGAAACAGGAAATACAGACAGGAAATAAGAACTAACATGAGAGACAACTAAAACACTAGGACTCCAGGCTTTTAAATGAGACTACAAGTAAAAAGACAAAATTTACTGACTGGATTCCAAAACTTAGGTAATGTACTACAAAAAAATGTTGACACTGAACAAAACACACAACTGGAGTATTTACATGACACTGTGAAAGGGACCTTCTATCTTATTCTACCTTATATCTTACTCTAAGAATTTTAGAAATATTACTTATTACCTTGAATGGAGATATAAAAACGTAAGGTTAGAAATACATTGTGAAGGGCCAGAGATTTAGCTCAGTGTTTCTAGCGCCTGCCTCCTAAGTGCAAGGTCCTGAGTTCCATCCCCAGTTACCACATACAATTCTGGGCATGGTGACACGCCCACCAGCAATCATTACTACATACCACGGTGCTGGGCATGGTGTCTCATGCCTGTAATCCCAGCACTCGGGAGGCAGATACAGGAGGACTGCTGCATTTGAGGCTTGCCTGGGCTACATAGTGAGCTCAGGGCCAGCCTGAACTACAAAGGGAGACCCTGTCTCAAAAAAAAAAAAAAAACAAAACATTGTGACACCCAAAATACAAGCAAAATCCAAAATAAAAAGAAATAGGAAATAGGAAGATAGATCATTTTCAAAAGGGAAGGAGACCAAGCGATAGGAGTTGAGGGGCACTTTGAAAAGAAATTTAGTTGTATTACGTACATATACTAACTCCCTACAGAGAATGAACTCACTATATAATGCAAACAAGTCAATAATTTTTTAATAATTTAACATTAAAAATGACAACAAGGAAAAGTAGTTTAAGACATATATGCATGTGCGTGTGTGTGTGTGTGTGTGTGTGTGTAATGGATAAGATATATATCTAAAGGACAAAACTTTAAAATGAAAACAAAGTTATAAATCCCTCAAAAATAGATTTGAATAAACATTAACAAGGAAGTTTGAATTGAGCAAGTATTGAAATAATAAAGCTGAGATTAAACATAAGTGCAAAGCCAAGTTTCAGAAGGCATTCTACATAATTTGGGGGAAAATCATTTTATAACTAGATATTATTAGGTCCAGTCTTTTTGTTACAGTCTGATATGACATGCAGAAACATATCTTGATTTTTGCCTCAGGTCACAGCTGAAACTAGCTGTGATGATCAAGGGTAAAATTATATCAGCTGAAGTCATCCTGATTTCTTAAGAAACAAGCAGCAAGAGGAAGGTTTCACCTGGATAGGTTCAAATTCCATATCAGTTTAACTCATCCTACTTATGTTGTAGAATGTCTTTGCTCATTTTACTGTCCTAATCATCATAAGCTTCTCATGCAATTTAAGATGCTAATCAATATAAGATCCTTATGATCATAGGATTACCACCATCTTCCAAAACATATATTCCCTCTGCTTATAATTATCAATTTAGCATTATCTTGACCCTCTGAGCCATCCCTTACTCCCTATGAACCCAATAAACAGTGACAAACTCAGAATATCTTCAAGTTTGCTGGCAAGATCTCTGATGATCAAACCAGAACCTAGCTTCTCTAAATTTTGTTTCCTATCTTCATTAATTATCCTTAAGCTGTTGTGACTCATAGTAGGTCATGCCCCATTGCAAGGTTTCTGGTAAAGTCCCCCATCTTGGTTTCCTACATATAAGAGCAAAAGGAATACAGATGAAAAAATGCAAGAAGCTTGAGTTTTTGTGGCATTTCTTGAAGAAAAAAATAAAAACAATGGATCAAAACTAATAACTTCAAACTAGAAACCAGAACACTTTATATAAATGAAAGTCATACCAGATATACAATATGTTGACCTGATACATGCATGTTGCTTCTGTATGAGTAAAGCCACACCACTCCTCTTAAATATTTTTTGAGACTGGAGCAAAAGATTTAAACTATTTGCCATTTTCCATGCCCCAGCGAGCTCAACGGATCATATGAAGATAAAAGGAAAGAGTGTTCCGTACCTCTTAGAATACTTAGCAAGCACATAGAAGATGCTCAACTAGATTTACTTACATACATTAAACGGTCAGAAATAAGCACTGTTTTGACATAATTGTAGTTTTAATTGTTCTTATGATGGCAGAATATACTAATTTGTCACATTCATATTAAAATGTAAAACCAACATTTGATTGGAAATAATACATGTAATACATGAAATAACATACAAATTCTAAAATTGATTGATTCTAGCCTAATTACATAAGACTACTTTCAGATAAACCCAATAAATTTTTGTATTTTCAATGTCCTCCAAGTGTGTCCCTGTAACAGAAGTTTATTTATTGAAATAGAATCTGTATGAAATTATTGATATGTTTGAGTGAAACTATTTCAAAATCGAAATATATAGATTACTTATCTTTACAAAGATCATTATTTTCCCAGTGCAAAAAGATAATGTCTTATTTGAATATGATTCCACATAATCATGCATGATTTGTACCTACTAATGTTTTGCAAAATTCATTTCCATGATGATTGCTTTGTGTAGTTTGCACTTCTTCTATTTTAGTTCACATCATCCTCTGAAAATCACTTGTTTTCTGAGCGAGGGTTCTCATTAAAGTTTTGATGGCTGATTGCAGTTGATGTGTACAGAATAATCACAAAGCTTAGTCACATAGCTTGAAACAAGTATAGCAACTAGTCATTCTTAGAAAGCAATTAGGTCAAATTTAACATCTTTATACACAAGATTGCCTTCTTTTTTTTTTTTTAAAAAAAAAGAACTACTCCACCTGTCCTCAACTTTATTTCCTTAAAATCTCTTTAATGATTGTTCTGTTTTTACCATCTTTATTTAGTTTGACTCAGCATTCTTAAATACATTTTGGACTTTTTTCCTCTTACTTTTTCATTTTTCTTGTAACACTAATTTTAATAGATTATCATCTCCTTTCATACACCTATCAATGGAAAAAATAGATCTATAAATATCCTATAGATAGGAAAAAGATGGGTAGATGTGAATATATAGAAAGAATTTTACTAATTGATTCAGTGATAATATTGTCACATATCTTCTTTTGTCATGACTGCAATGTTATTTCACAGCCTTCCTCATGATTTCAATGAGATCTGGCTCTTTCTAAAAGAAGAGGATAGATTTAATTTATAGATAACTAGTAAGAATTTTGTAAGTTGACAAGCAATCCTAAAACTTACTTATATTGCTCTGTACAGGAAGCATTGAGAAAATTTGAATGAGTGTAAAAACTTTGAAAACTTGAGATCACTTTAAAATATGTTAAAAAGGAAAGTTTTCTTATGAGTAATTCAGGTACTGTCATCTAGCATGTACATTCACATTATAACTTCCATGACTCTTAATCTGTGAAGAAACTACTTTGATTTCTAATTTGATTAGTGGTGAGAATGAACCATCCCAGAATAGTCAACTTGTGTTTAAAATCTGTTTTAACATAAGAGAGATAAACATAGTTCTCAACTTCTTTTATTAAAGCACTCATCTTTAGAACTATGACATTTATTTAAAATTGTTATAGTTTACTATTAGTATGGATTTCCTAGACATATGAAGGGTTACGTGTTGGCTTGTAAAATCATAAAGAAATCTAGATTTTTAATTTTAAATGTCAGAGAAATTCCCTTTTCATTTCTCTCATCCTGGTTATTTTTCTAGTGATTGTGGCGGTTAGTTCTGTGCTGGAGCGACAGCCCCGCTGTGGTGTTAATCAGAGGAGAGAAGCCCCTGCTGGGAGTCGTGGTAATTACACCGGGATAGTTCATCTCTTCTTGAACTCTCTCTAGGTCTTCGCTTTTCCTACCAGCAACAGTGATACTAATTAAAAATTGCTGTTAATTATAAAAGTTTAAAGTATCTTTTCTTTATAAGTTAATACAATCTCTTCTACCAAGTAAGAGACAACCTTCTATTCCTGTAGTTATTTTGACCAAATATTTAAATTGCTAAGAAAATTTAAGAAAGCTATTTTCATAAATGATAAATGCACCTTTGTAGAAGGATATATTTTCATTGCTACTTCAGCATATTTTCCCCTGAAAACCTTTTCATTTATTAATAAATAAGCCTTCTATTAAACTTTATGGCTTATAAAATTGGCATCCTGCTTGCAAAATATGTAGTGTTTATTGAAGCTTTAAAAAATAATCTTTACTTGTACAGGGTTACTAAAAATCATCTAGCTGATGCTTTTGCAAGGAAGACAAATGCAAATAGGATTTGATGTTAATGCATGTATATATTCATTGAGGTGTTTCATCTAAACCTCTTTTTATCGATCTTAAATTCATAAAATATCTAGCTTTGCAAATGAAGGCAAAGAATATTTATTAAGAAAATTACAACTCTGACAATAAAATCATGTTCAGCATCACAAATTTATCACTAATGTATGTTGGCTATAAGTAATGGAGAAAACTAGTAGCAAATTTGTACTAGAAACATGAGAATAAAGACAATATAGAATATTTTATATATTTTTATACTTTTAATATGAATGTAAAGCAATGATGATAAAACTTTTTTACTTAAATTTAAGTTTTGTTTTCCATACAGAGCACAAAACAAACAACACAATATTTTTTCCTAAGAATAATAACAAGACACTCCGGAACTATAACCATGAGATAAAATTCTAGCAACTATTACATAAAAACAGAAACATAGAAGCTAATTGAGTTTATTAGTATAAAACCATGGGATGAGAAAATCAAGTTCAGCAAAACTGTCAAAGGTTTAGAATATCTCTACTCTTTAAATGATTAGCTTCTCTGGAAGCACAAAATTTGTGGCAGATCATGAAAAAAAGCCATCAAATTTTAAGTGTTAATATATCTACAGAGACTTTCATTTTAATGATAATCATAGTAGGTTCACTATTAGAGATTGGTTAAAAAGTACCATTTGATTTTTTTCCCTCCATCAATGTTTTTGAAAACATACAGAATTTAAATCATACAGAATAAAATGCTAATATATTAATTTGCAGATTGTATTTCAGAAATTCTATATACTTTAATAATAAATCCTGTAAAAAACCCTCATCTGCTAGTGTTCAACTAGACTATCAAAGATGGATACTGTGAAATAGAAAATAGACAAAAGGAAATGTGGTGGAGGGTGAGTAATGAGGGGTAAAGAAAAAATGTGATGGTAACAAGAAAAGGGAAACAAGGCTTATGTATTTAGGAGGTGGAGGGTTGTGGGGTGGGTAGGGGAACGGGAAAAAATGAGAATTAAACTGTGTCACATACTGGTACATATTCCCGATACTAAGTGTGATCACAATGTGTATATACAATGTATCAAAAAGATAACTTTATTTTTTTTAATGATGTTGGGCCAGAGATATAGCTCAGTGGTTCTGCAGCCTGCCTAGCAAGTGCAAAATCCCTACTCTGACTGCCAGTAACTACATTAATAGGGTTTGGTGACTCACGCCTAGAAGCAATCAGTGTCACGTACCACAGTGCTGGGCGTGGTGGCTCACGCCTGTAATCCAAGCACTTGGCAGAGGCGGGAGGACTGCTAGTTCAAGGCTTTCCTGGGCTACATAGTGAGCCCAGGGGCAGCCTGAACTACAAAGTGAGAGTATGTCTCAAAAAAGAACAACAAATGGGCCGGAGGGTTAGCTCAGTGGTTCCGGCACCTGCCTCGTAAGCATAAGGACCTGAGTTCGATCCCCGGTTACCACATATAATGCTGGGCGTGGTGGCTCACGCCTGTAATCCCAGCACTCGGGAGGCAGAGACAGGAGGATTGCTGAGTTCGTGGTGGCTTGCCTGGGCACCATAGTGAGCTCAGGGCCAGCC
>PVIC010039175.1:0-17249 GCA_004025085.1 Thryonomys swinderianus
AAAAAAAATAATGAGATCATAGAGACTTGGTTGCAGGCAACTGAGGGGCCGCAGGCCTTTCCCCTGGCAAGTGCTGACAGCGCAGCACAGCGGGTCTTCACCCAGGGCACAGCTGAGGAAATGCAAGGCTGGCCGGACAGGACAGGAGGGTGGAGAATGTTCTCCATTAAATTCAGGGCCTGTTCTAAGGCCGTTTCTTAGACTATGAGGTAGAAGTGCTGGCTGCCCAGGGAAGTGGGACGGTTTCCACCCACCGCGGCCCTGGAAGGCCCAGGGAAGGTTGTGCCGTCTCCAGCTTTACCATCTCCCTCCTGCAGAGGGCAGCATGCTGGGAGCGCGAGGTCAGTTAGCACTAGTGAGGTCTAAAATCTCAGGTGATGTCCTCTCCATGACACTTCAGGACAGACAGATAGGCAGTGTAAGAAGAAGGAATTTAGGGGGAAAGGGAGTAAAACAGGAGCCCATTTCAGTCAGCATCAACCGATATGAAGGACTTAGCCCATCAGAGGAGAAACAAATCTGATGAGTGGGTTCGTCTTTTTGGACACACTGCCAAGTAGACAAGGGACCCAGGAAGGAGGCCCAGGTGACCACTCAGTTCGTGAAGGGCTCTCCGTCAACTCGACATGGTGACGTAACCAGTGAACATCAATCACGAGCTTGGACTCTAAGCTATAGAAATATAATGACAAATGAAACTAAAGAAAATAGGGTGCCTGCCCAGGGGAGCAGAAACAATGGGTCTGCTTTCTTTTCAATACATTAACCTTCAGGAGAGAAAACTGGCTTTAAGGACAGAGGAAGCAGCCATTTCCCAGGCATTAAAAAGATTAAGGGAAATAGTCTCGGACTGGAGCAGAGAGGAAATTATTCGCCTGTCTCAGAGAGGACATTTCCGTGGTTATTGCCCCTATAAAGCATCTCCACCCTCAGCTCCAAATCGGGCTGGGCTGATGGGGTTTGTCGAGGCAATATATCAAGTTAGTCAGGCTGAGGAAACGCCAGAGAGAAGCCTGGAGCTGAAGGGTGCCCTGAAATTTATCTAAGCAACAGGGCCAGAGAACAGCAAATAGAACCCCTTGCTGACCGCTGTGGACATCACAGCCCAAACGTAGCTAATTAGAAGAAGCCCCGTGAAGAAATGAAGATTCCTAGTGCTAAACGAAGACCACCTAAGCTCCTTTCAACCAGACCTGAACTTGGGTGGAAGTTAAAAAGTCATCATGAGCACAATCAGCAGCTACATTAGGGGAAAGCATGGAGGTTATAACGGCATAGACTGCTCCATCCAGTAGATGGAAAAGAGGCAAGATGGCACAGACGTTACCAGGGCAGGTAAACCATCTGCTTAGCCTTTTCTTTTTCATTGAATTGTTTATTGGTACATTTTATATACAGCTCACAATCATGCTCAATATTGGGGAATTTGTAGCAGTATATGACACAAGTTCATTCTCGTTTTTACCCACATCCCTACCCACCCACCTCCTACATGTATGCTCTTTAATTTTCTTTTGAAATCATATTTATTCCTTCCCCTCATTACATTCGCACACCAAATTCCCGTTGGAAATTGCCTATTTTACATAAACTATCGTACATTCTAGAACCCATTTACATTTACAGGTGCTCATATCAAAGAAAAGATCCAGTATTTGCATATCTGTAATCTATTTCACTTATTAGTGTGTCCTCCAGGTGTATCCACTTGCACGTAAATGAATGAATCGTGTCATTCTTTATGGCAGAGTAATACTCCATTTTTTAAAAAACCATATCTGTTTAGCTTTAAGGAGAGAGGATTAAGGACGTCAACCAGCTGCTGAGCAATTCCTGACAAGTCCTGAGGTTCTCTAACAGGTCCTCGTTTAGCCTATGGGCGAACCAGTCCATCACCCTGAGGGCAGAGACTGTGGAGAATTCTGCCAGTGACACAGGACATAGCCTCACCTTCTCCATGTAACACACAGTCAGCTTTAACAGGCCGCAGCTAAAAAAAAAAAAAAAAAAAAGGTACACGATCTATTTTTAAAAGCTGCTTCTTTTTTTTCTTTTTCTTTTTCTTTTTTCTGTTCTGAGGATTAAACCCAGGAACTTAGTACTGAGACCATCCTTATCTCCTTTTTATTTTGCGATACGCTTGCTAAGGTACTAAGTTGCCCAGGCTGGGCTCCAACTTGCAGCCTTCCTGCATCAGCCTCCCCCAGGGCTAGGACTGCAGGGAGGCAGCCCCACCCCCAGCGGCCGCTGCTCTTGGTGGCTCCTAGAGCGTGGCTCCCTCTTCTTCCTGTGGTCCAACAATGCCAGGTTTTATCCTCTGGGAAGCCAACGCCAAGACAGCGTTCTAAGCGCAGGGAAGGCGGAGCGCTCGTGCCCCGCCCCCGGGGAAGGAAGGTGAAGAAGCAGGACGACGCTAAATCCCGCTACAAGCGAAGCCACAGCCTCGCCGCACTTGCGGGTCCAGTCGTCCTGAGTAGGGCTGAGGCGAGCGAGCTTTTACACTTGGCCGGTGGGCTGCCTGGGAAGTGAATACACTCCGCGTGGACGAAAGCTCGCCGAGGAGCGGGCGGCCTCCGAAGGGGACGGGGCGACACCTCTCCAACAGCTGGGAAACCACATCCCCCCCCCCCGTCAAGGGGTCTCTTAACAGCATATGACAATGACTGGCACACACTCTCTCCTTACTTGTGCTAAAAAGGCAAAGAATTCCAGAAAGCGAGTGAGAAATTGAGATTTGAAACTTCCAACTTTTTCCAATGCAGAAACCGTCTCAGGAAAAGAAAAATTCCTAACCATGAAAAATGCTTTCATGTCAAGAGCCCTGAAGAACGGAGGTTAACAACAGCCTGTGGTACTACAATTGCAAGACAAAGATGGAAAAAAAAAAACCTTCTGTTTTAGAGCAATGTCTTCCCTTGGTCTCCTTCTGAAAAATGTTTGTGGGTCTCCATCAATCAGCAGCTCCTTACTGAGGGCCTGCTATATGCTCGGCATTACAGTACATCTAGCTACAATAGATGCCACCAGAATATATAACCTAGATGCAAGCTTCCAGGAAGTTATGAGCTAAATTAGAAGGAAAATAAAACACACAAACACACACAAGAGACTGTTACTTTGCTCAACAGTGTGTGCCTGAGAGATCGAGATAGTGTAATACAGCAAGAAGAGTGCTGAAGGTTGAGTTCAGAACCTGGCTTTCTAATTTAATTCTTGCATGAGGTTGGTAGCATTAACAATGGAGGATTTTTCAGCCCACAAACATCTCAGAAGACCCATTTTTTTATCTTTAAAAAGTTATCTAACTCTATCTAGCTTACCAATATGTTACAAAAATTAAATAAGACAGGGCTGGAGGGTTAGCTCAGTGGTTCCGGCGCCTGCCTCGCAAGTGCAAGGTCGTGAGTTCGATCCCCGGTAACCACGTATAATGCTGGACGTGGAGACACGCCCACCAACAATCAACACCACATACCACAATGCTGGGCGTGGTGGCTCACGCCTGTAATCCCAGCACTCGGGAGGCAGAGACAGAAGGATTGCTGAGTTCGAGGCTTGCCTGGGCTCCATCGTGAGCACAGGGCCAGCCTGAACTACAAAGCGAGACCCTGTCTCAAAAAAAAAAAAAAAAAAAAAGATTAAATAAGACAGGTTGGAATGACCATCTCTGAGAAAAAACCATTAAGTAGCCCTAATACATGTTAAGAAGCCATGGACTTATAAAGTGGTGAGTATGTTATCCTTTTAGCAGCAGGGACTGCTAAAGTTTATCTCTGAGCACAGCAAAGAATTTCAAAAATCCCATTAGTTGTGGAATAGTAATCTCTACTGAAACCAAACAGGATCCCAATAAATTAATCAATATGTTTTTAAATTTAAAAAGATTAGATAAGACAAGGATGTAAACTTGCTTTGTAAACCATGTAAGTGGTTGGTGTTTTTTTGAAACTGTACTCTCAAGGTATCAATGCTATGCTTTAGATAAGCATCTCCCAAAGGCCTATGTGTGAAAGACTTGATTCCTAGCCCATGGATGCTATTGTGTGATGCTGGAACCTTTAAGAGATGGGGCCTAAAAGGAGGAACTTAGGCCACTGAGCTGTCCCCTGAAAGGGAATATTGGGATTGTAGCCCTTCCTGTCTGTTGTTTTTGCTTCCCAGCTGTCATGAACTGAGCACTTTTCCCCAGCCTACACTCTCCACCATGACTTGCTGCCTTGACAAAAGCAAAGGGGCTCTGGCCTTGAGCTGGAATCTCTGAAACTGGTAGCCAAAATAAACTTTCTCATTAAGTTGATGCTCTCAGGTATTTTGTTACAGTAACAGAAAGCTAACTAATACACTAGAGAGGAGGGAGAAAATATGTTCCGGTGAAATCAAAGATTTGAGCAAATAGGTCTTAAATCTTTGAGCATGGGATCCACACTGACAATATTCTGCCAGCCTCACTTTCCCACAGTCTATATTTCATGTTTATTTTGAATGCTTTTACAAGTGGCATACCCTGCTGTGAGAGCCAGGCACATTATTCCTACTATAGGTCTATAAAGTTTATTGGTAAAAGAGCACTAAGAACTAAACTGACATCAGAGAGTTTATGTCACTGAATTTGCTCGGGTACAAAAGAGATATTCTTCAGAACAATGACAGTCCTCTTAGAGCCCTCAGGAGGACTGGGAGGAGCTTCTTACAAGACATGTGACTAAACTGAAGGTTTCCAAGAAGAATTTAAAGAGGCCTGATTGGTATCTGAAATAGAAGCTGTCAAGAAGGGGGAATTTTTCATGACTTACACACTTACTAATTTCTATTGAGGAGATAGGCACGAACTCTTAAAGTGTGGTTCTCAGAGAAGCAACAACAGGATCACTTAAGAGCATATTGGAAATGTATATTTTTTGTCTGTATCCCTCAGTTGCTGAATCAGAAACTCGGGGGGCGGAGCCCAGACATCTGTGTTTACACAACCCTCTGGGTGTGCCAATGCAGACTAGAGTTTGCGAATCCAGCTTATACTAGCTGAAAATACTCACAATGCAGCCATGAGTGGTTCAGTAGAGCAAAAATGCTACAGTGATTTGGGAATGTTGAAATGGAGAAACGGGCTTTGAATTGGGCCTTGTAAGAGTGAAGGAAGAAGAAAGTGGCCATGAAGAAGAAAAAGAAGCAGTTAGAAATACAAAATTACATAAGTGGATGCCTGTATCTTGGCTTCTTCCTTAGTTTGGGACTTGAGATCCCAACATTACAATGTACTAAAGTCAGAATGACCCTAAAAATAAGATGCTTAGGACCAAAGGCATGTTATCCTGAATTTTCTACTAACAAAGACTGAATAAAGAATTTTTCTCAACATGTCTCTGAAGTGGTGAAAAATGCTTCAAACAATCCATCTGCAAGAGTTAGAAGTTATCAGTCAGAGAATTATGATAATTGAAATAGGTATTACAGAGCCAAATTGAAGAGGATGTAAAAATTACATTAATCGTCTAGAAGGCAGCCTTTGTGGTGAATATGAGAATGAAATCTCAGCTAGAAGCTTTTAGTGAAATTAAATCTCCTTATACTCAGCCAAACTTGTGGCTTTCCTGTTGCGAAGGACAGTGACCCACCTCCCAGAAGTGGATTGTTTCAACACTTATCTGCCAATGCCCATAAGAGGGAAGTGAACATCCACATGAAGATACTTCAGACTTAATGAAGTTACCTATTAACAAATTGAGTCCTTTCAAATCTAAGATCAGAAGTTTAAATTAGTCTTTTCATTTATCCTAGGCTGTTTTGTCACTGTTGTTCTTTGTTTAACTTTTAGTTTTTTGAGGTTTGGGGGTTTTGTTTTGTCTTGTTTTCTCTTGAATTAAGTGAGTTCTTCTGTCTTTCCATGCCACATGAATGCACCTAACTCTCCTTTTCCACCCCTTTTACAGCCATGTGTAGATATATCCCCATTCAGATCCTTTTCTTGGAACTTGGGTTTCTATGTTGACAATGTGTGACTAATTTGCGTGCTTCTATCTCTTCCTTTCTTCATACCTTGCACAGATGTTATCGTGTATAGTTTATCTTTTTTTTTGATCCCTTTATAGCATGAACTAGTTTCCTTGTGTTCATAAAACTGAACCTTGAGAAATTATCTGGCCACGTGCATAGAAGAAAAGGCAGTAGCAGATGGCTCTACAACTGAAAGGGGGGGGGGTTCTGGAAATGTAAAAAGAAAAATGCTTTTCAGGGACTGGATTGATGTGCATTTCACATTTTCAATTCCTATATTAAAGAGATGACTGCATCAAATCAGATACAGACTTCTAAAAAGATCAAATGATTTTTTCAGCAATGGTTCACTTGCCCTTCTTCAACAGTGACATAAATGTCTGGTTTCAGGCAAAGAGAGCATTTTCTTTTCTCACTGATAAGAAAACTATTCAAATCTACTGCCATAATATTTATTTAATTAGATTGCTGAAATCCTTCTTGCAGAAATAAATGTGACTCTCCCTTCTTTTTAGACCTACAAAATAAAGCTGACTTCAGTACTAAAATATTTTAATGTGATTTACATCTTCCAAAAAATGAATTTTGAAAAATGCTACTTTAAAAGAAACCTCACATAAATGGTAGTGTTATTTTAATCAGCGCTTCTATTCACTTTTATATCTTTCCCTTTTTGCAAGATTTTCCTTTGATTTTATCTTAATAAATGTCTAGACTATGCTTTCAAATGTGATGGATTTGAGCAGACTTTGTACAAATGATGCACCAGAAAAATATTAGTAGTATCGTGTATTAAAGTGCCATAGTATAAAATTCATAAAATGTTCGAATAGAAGAAACAAACCACTGACTTCTTCCATTCAACTAAGACGGCCTCGTATCTATGTCTTTCCTTCAAGGTTATCTCTTGTTAGCAGATTCTTACCCGCCTTGCTGTCAAGATCTATAATAAAAAATAAATCACTGTGCTAATTATACATCTCTGTTCCTATTTAGCTTTTAACCTTTTGTTTAAACTAGGTACAAAATTTCATGGAAATCCCGATTCGGGGTTAAGCTATAGCTATAGTTATATCTGGGGCTGGTAGTATGAATCCCTGACTTCTTTTGTGATTTCAGTGACTGCCAAGGTCAAAGTCATAGTTACTGAGACTTACTTGAAGCACCAAGAGCAAAAGCAAATAATATTAGAAGTAAGTCTTTCGGACTGATATTTAGTCAGAAGGTACAGGCAGAGCCAGAACGCAATACTTCTGAGCTGTCGAACACAAGTGTGCCCAAACCAGGGTGCAGCCAGTCCCTCTCGGCTGCCCCAGCCCTTCCTCCGGCACACGTTTGAATAAAGCTATAATTAAAAGGTCAGTAACTGGCCCCATTGGTGAGCTCCCACTATCCTGCATTCTGTTCCATTATTTTTCATTCATAAGCATATGTGTTATAAGAATTTGAATGTCATTCCCAAATAAATCTCATCAGTGGTCACACAGATAATGTCATACTATCTTATAATAGTAAAGCCAGCTAAGAACACGAATTCGCTCTGTGAAATACCTAAGGTAACGAACTTCATAAAGGGTAAAGTTTCGTTTAGCTCATAGTTTGGGCCTCATTGGTTTCATCACCTGGGAAGCCAGTCCAGCAATGCAGGAGTGCGTGTCGGGACAAGGATCACATCTCCAGTCAAAGCCAGGTACACAGTCCCCTAAATGAACACACCCCCAGTAACCCAGTGCTCGCCTATTAAGCCCCATCTCTCTAAGAGTCCCTACCACATCCTAACCCCACTGCCCTGAGGACCAAGTCTTTACATGTAGACCTTGGGGGCCAGACACTCATGTTGTATCCAAGCCATAGCACAATCAGTCATAGAACAATCTTGGGATGAAATAAGAAATGAGATAGAAGAAGCTATGGAATATATTTTAAAAAGATGAACAGGTACAGGACTTCTAAGGGGAGGCTTCAAAAGGCTGTTGTAACTGCCAACAAACGCTTGATATTTCAGGTCAACCTATCTCTACCAGTTGCCTAGTTATTCTACAGGTCTTTCACAGGGACAAGATGATGGTGTTCTACTGTGTGCTCAAAGTCGCAGTCAGCTTTTGAAATTCAAATTTTAGGATATTCTTTTGTAGGAAGGATTCTATAGTCATAGGTACCTAGTAGATACTATGCCCCACCTGTGCCTTCTTCACTGAGCTGATGCTCATCTTGCAGCTATTTTCTGTGTTGGATTCTAATGGCTGACAGACGCATCCACTCATGCATAGCTGTCCTCAGCCAAGGAAAAGCCCGTGTCTGCCTGTACCTGGGGGTTAAGCTCTCATCACCACTGGAATGGCCTGCAGCCAAGGATTACCTGAGCCTGGAGGATTTGTATGACGATAGCATGTGCCACTTGTGTTCCAGAGCTCCCCCAGGAATCAGGCCGAGACTCCCCAGCAGCTGTTTAACTCAGCTTCCTCTCTGCATTATATTTTTATCATGTTCTTGCACATTTCTCCCAAAAGTCGACCTTTAGAGAACCCAATAGATTTTTTTACCTAGAGAAATAGAAAACTTTTTTTCCCCGAATATGAATATACATGGCCCAAACTGGACAATTCTGAGACTTTTCAATCAAATACATATAATGCATATTAGTACAGTTTTAATTGTCTACAAACTCCTCTGATTCATTTCTTTCACAATACTTTTTTTTCCCTTGGGCTTTGATGGTTGAAATTTATTTTTTCCTACCTCTAACTACCTGGCTGACATAGGAACCGAAAGGAAAATGTCAAAACTCTAGAGACTACCAGTTAGCCACCTCACATAATAAGGAAGGTAAACTGGTATATTTTTATGTCCCCTACAGGCCTACCCTCTGGCTTTCTCTGCCCTACTCTGAACCCCAGTACCTCTAAGGACCACACCAATCGGTTTCTTTGCTATCCAGCTTCTATTTGGCTTAAAGAAGACACTTGCCAGGAATTTGAAAGATTTGTGCAGAATGAGGTAAGCCTTTCATTTAACAGCAGCCCTCCTGCCAGGTCATTGCAACTTGGCTCTGGCCCTTTATCCCAGCGATAGATACATTTCCTATTGGGCAGGCTCTCCATTCAGCTCTATGTCTGAGTAATTAATTGCTTTCTGTATCTCCCTTTCAGCACTGCTGCATTTTCTGGTTCTTGGGTACCATGCTGTAATGCTTTAGATCTACAATGTCCTCCAAAGGCCTCTTGTGCCCAGAAGAGGGAGTTTGGAAGGTGGTTGGATCATGGAGTCATTACACTCATCAGGGGTTTAATACACTGATGAATGCATAGCTAAGTGTGCTGTTATGGGGTCAGGCTTTGGAAAATGTAAGTCTCCAGGGATGTAACCTAGATGAATGTATCTCCTCCCTAGCTCCTCCCTACACATGCTCTTCTTCTTGGCCACCATGATGTGAGCAATTTTCCTCCACTCAGGCGCTTCTACCATGCAGTTTCTTCTTTGGGGCCACCCAACTTTGGGCTGTAAACATGAGCCAAAATAAAACTCCCCTCCTTTAATTTGAACATATCAAGTATTTTTTCCCAGCAAGTGTGCCTAAGACAGGTTTTAATGCTGAGACTAGGGTCATTTGTGTGACTACACCTGACTATATGGTTCAGAAAAAGACTTTGGAATTGGCTTGGAAAAGGAAAAGGTGTTGGAAGTTTGGTGATCCTGCCTAAAACATCCCTAGAATGCTATAAGCTGAGATTGATTGGAAATTCTGTTCAGAGATCAAATGATCAGTTTACAGATAGAAGTGCACACAGTAAAAGCCAAGCTCTGAAGATCTCCATTGGTAATAGGGACTGTATTGGCATTTGAACAACAGACCATGTATGTTAAACTCTGGCAGAAAGTTTATCCGCATTCTGCCCATATCCTGAGACTGTGCATGAGACTAAGCATGGCGGAATAATTAATCAATAAGACAAAATTTTTTCAAGGGAGCCCAAAGTTAAGGCATGGCATAGGCACTTTCAACAGCTTTCAGCTAGGGTTATAGTAAGAAACAGGACCAAAAAGCTCATTTGTGAACTTTTCAGGTTAGCCAGAGAGGAAGTATCTGCAAATCTGGTGACTAAACAATGAGGTTGTGAAAATAATTAGCATTAAAATGAAGTCAAATATTTTCCATCAGAATGATAATAAAGATGTCATCAAGGCATCTCAAGAATCAGCAAGATCTCACCTTTCACTGGCTCAGTGGAATGAAAGGTAAAGGTAAATACCTTTGAAATAGTTCACTTTGAAAAGAAAGCCTCTAGATGTCCTGTTCCAGAATATCCTTGAGAATTAGTCCCTTGGGTTTCTTTTCAGCATTTAGTCTTTCAAGCACTCAGAGATCTCTGCAGCCGTAGTCCAAAGGAGACTGGCTACTAATGAGCTGACAGCATCCATGTGCAATATCATCCGTGTGGTCCTGGCTTCACCGTCATGCAGGATACGAGACTTGGTGGGGTCAGGAAGACTTCCAATCAGATTTCAGAAGAATCCACTGGAGTTCAGACAGTGTACTTCTGAGAAAGCAGTGCCCGAAGCTGTGAGAGTGGGGAAAAAAAAGTGTCTGCAGATCCCAGGAATCTGAGAACCAGGCATATAGGGTGTTTGCCAAGGAAACCTGCAGGCAGCAAGGGAATCCACCCCACAACGAAGGCCAGGAGAGGTTCAACCAGCAACATCCTACAGCTGGAGCAGCCCAAGCCATCTGAAGCTCAGAGCTCACGAAAACTTGCCACAGCCCCTGGACATAAAACAAGATTTAATGATTCCCTGCTGGGTTTCATTCTTCCTTTGGCCCAGTTTCTTACGACTCCCCTATTCCTCACTTTTAGAGTGGAAATATTTACTCTGTACCAGTACGTTAGAAGATTTTATATTCTTTTTTTTTATTATTATTTTTACAGAGACTCACAGCTAAGAGTATGCCTTGAGTTTCAGAAGAAATTTTCACTTTGGAATTTTCAGCAAAGCTAAAACTGCTAACACTTCGGAGGCTCCTAGAGATGTACTAAATGCATTTTTGCATAAATATGGATATGAATAGTTTGGGTCCAGAGGCAGAATTTTAGGGTTTAGATCTGAAACGTCCCCTGTAAGGGCCTGATGTGATCAAAGACGGGGCTTTGGGAAGGTGACGGGGTCACAGAGCACCACACTCATCAGTGGATTAAACCACTGGTAACCTGATACAATACATGACACATGAGCCCTGTATCTTGCGTGACTGCAAACCCAGACTGTGCAAACCTTCACTGGTGATCAGTAACTGGATGTGGAATAAATGAATGAAGAAACAATTGAATACTTATAACCCAAGAGTCAATCTATAATAATGATAGCCATTACTAAGTGAGGAGATATCAATGGAATTATGTGAATACTTTTTTATAACACCTGCGGTTAGGTGTTTGGCCTGGTCAAAAAAAAAAAGTTATGTAACTGAGTGCGACCTTAGAGAGGTTAACTCTCAGCCTAGTTTTATTTTTCTCTCTGCTTTCTGACCACAATGGTCTGAACCATTTTCCTATCCTCAGACCCTTCGATTATGGTATTTCTGCCTTGAAGCCAGCTGGCCAGAGACTATAACTGGAAGCAAAAATAAACCTCTCCTCCTTTTCGCTGTGGGTGTCAGAAACTCTCAGCAAAGAGGAAAATGACTAAGACATGCACTCTTCTTTGATATATCATGATATATTTCTGATGTTTTGGTGTATATTTCATATATCCTACATAAACAAACACAATCTGGTAAAAAGTACTTACATAATTCCACTGATACCTCATCAGTTAGTAATGACTACCATTATTATAGATTGACTCTTGGGTTATGATCATTCAATTGCTTCTTCATTCATTTATTCCACAACCAGTTGTTGATCACCAGTGAAGATTTGCACAGTCTAAGTTTGGAGTCTTGCAAGACACAGGGCTAATGTGTCCTGTGTTCTATCAGGTTACCAGTTAACAATGGCTGCTAGTGAATCAAAATGCTAAAATTGGCAAGAAAATATTCTGACTTCTAATTGCGAAAGAAGTAAAAAATAAATCAGTGGATTGTCAAGTGAAAAGTGATAGATAAGACTAGTTCTCTTAAAATAAGTGACTGGGAAAAAAAAAGCAATGGAAGTACCACTTTGGAGAAGTCTCAATACAGAGGAAAATCAGCCTTCGGTATGGTAATGTCCATGCTTAAAAGATGCCTGATAGCTAAGTAGATGGTTATGGAGCTGGTCTGAAAATTGGGGTGAAAAAGTCCCAAATACTTTAGACACAATTTTTCAAGCTGCCCCACCTAAGGGATAAATCATTCCACAGTCCATTTAGCAAAAGTCAGTGAAGTTTACTGTTTGGTATCCTGAATACTAAAAACCAATTGTGTGACTGAATTTTTCATTTTTCAAGGCAGTCATTGCACAGAGAATCTAAATTTTGCAGATGATTGCTTTTAGAATAATACTGATGTTTAATCCCTGAGTCATTTTTTCTGCTACAGACATCTTGAAACAGAAAATAAATACCACAGAGCAAAAAACTCCCCCAGGCAGAAGCTTGGCTTAAGATGTCACTTATAAAGTATACATTTTATCCCGCTATGACACTGCTGGATCATAACTAAATGCTTTTTCCAAAAAAAAAAAAAATCTTTCTTTAAATGAAAGGAGTTGAGAAAAATTTCACATGATTAATGAATGTATTGAGCTTAACAAACATAACCAACACTAGGCTTTATCCTTAATCTACCTCCTAGGCCCTGGTGTCTCTGATACCATTAGAAAATGCTGAGTAAAAAGAGAGAGAGAAAGAGGAGAGAAGAGCTATTTTTAGATGGCAATAATCCTATATGTGTAAGAGAATTGAAAGACATTTGACAAAGATAAGGACTAGTATGGTAAATATCAGGAAATGCCAAATCCATGTAATACACATTTACTTGAATCATGGCATATAAAGATCTGAAGACTCATTTGAAATAAAAAAGACTTTTCTGAAATATGGTCTTGTTTTCACTCCATGCTCATTCATCACTCGTCATGCATTCTGAAAACATGAGGGAGACAAAGAGTATTCATTGTCTGTTCCACTCCCAAATTTGTCTCCAAGAGGGAGAAAGGAAGATCATTTCGCTGGCACTCCTTTTGGAGAATTCTTCCCTGGTTTTGCCAGATTTCAAGAGCTAAAGACCACAGGAAGCTTGTCTTTGGGCCGGAAATTTAGCTCAATGGTTCCGGCACCTGCCTCGCAAGCGCAAGGTCCTGAGTTTGATCCTGGTAACCACATACAATGCGGGGCATGGTGACTCATGCCCACCAGCAATTAATACCACATACCACAGTGCCGGGCGTGGTGGCTCACACCTGTAATCCCAGCACTCGCGAGGTAGAGGCAGGAGTATTGCTGAGTTTGAGGCTTGCCTGGGCTACGTAGTGAGCTCAGGGCCAGCCTGAACTACAAAACAAGACCCTGTCTCAAAAAACAAAAAAAAACAAAACAAAACAAAACAAAAGAAGCTTGTCTTCTTCCATCCCATTGTGGTATTCCAACATGGGACTCTGGTTGGCTTGTTCCTGATCAATGCATGGGTTTTTCTGTAGAATAAGGAATTTAAGAGTGATGCAAACTCCTTGTACTAGGCCTCTGCTTGGGTACTGGATAATATACCACTTATTATCATATTCTAAGACCAGTCAGTACTAGGTATATGTAAACACTAGTTGTACACATATGTAGAGTAAATTAAAGCATTTGAGAATTAACAAAGAGTAATATTTACTACATCTTTATGAGGTGAAGGTATGGAAACTATAAATAGACTCATTTGGCAATGTAACATTTATTTTATGTGTACAATTTAACATATACTAACTTTCTGGTAGGCAAATGTGATAAACATGACTTATTTTTATCCTAGAAAATCAACCACGTCCACTTATATTCAAGCCAGGAAGTTTGATTCTTTTATTTCCGTATTTATTTTTGGCAGAACCAGGGATCAAACTCAGGACTTTGTGCTTGCCAGGTAGGCACAGAACCACTGGGTTACAACCCAGACCCCTGAATTTGCCTCTTTTTTTTAAAATTGAATTCTTTATTGGTACAATTTATATACATCTCAAAATCACGTATAACATTGGGGAATTTGTACCAGTATATGACACAAGTTAATTCTCATTTTTTTCCATATCCCTACCCACCCACCCCTCCTCACCCCCTTTATACATGCTCTTTTATTTTCTTTCTGTATCATATTTATTCCTTCCCCTCATCACATTTGATTCTTTTATACATAATCTTTCATGGTCCATGTGCCCAAGATGAATTCCATACACACACTTTGGTGTGCAAGGCCTACTATCGCTTGATTCCTTAAAATCCCTTCAGTTCAATTCTGTGACCTAGTCCGTGAGGGTTCCCACTCGTGGTTGCACCTGTCTGCTACTGCCTGCCATCACACACATGCACACCACATGCACAGAAGTACCCAGGAGGCGAAGAGAAGGATAAAACATAGCTATTGCTTTCAGGAAAATGCCCCTCTAAGATCTTTTGATTTTCCATTCTAGTTCTGAGTGTATTTATGGTCATTTTGTGCCTGGTGATTTGGATGCAACTGGGGACTGCAGAGCTGTTTCATTCCGAGTTGTCCCTGGTGCTGCGAGACCTCAGGGCGCGAGACCCTTCTGCCTTCCATTCTGACCCAGCTCTTCTGCTTTGCACCCAGACTGAGGTTCTTATAGAAAATCCAAGAAAGGGCTTTGGATTTAAAATTGCTTATGGTTTTTCCCATGCAGCAAGAAATTTGAAAACTTGCCTTCTGCTTTGAAATAGAGTAAAGAAGGAGCATAGGTAGAACACCAATAACAACAACAAAAAAAAAAAAAACAGAATGTTTGGAGTTTTTTTTCCCCCTCAATTCAAAATTAAAATACTTTGGTGAAATTCAAGGAAGGTATTAAAGGATATCTGTAACACCAAAGTAGACCTCTCCCAAAAAAACAGGCTCATGAAAAATAAATTTTAAAACTAAATGTAGAAATTTTATGTTAAGCAATCATTGATTTTAAAACGAATGACTTTAGTTTTACATTTTTACTCATATCCTCCCTGAAACTCTGGGTTCTGATTTGGGGGGCGGCAGTCAGTGTGATTCATGGAGGTGTGTCTCTGTGCATTACCTTATAAATTCTTTGCAGTCTCAGTTTCCTTCTAGCAGCTTAGCTGCTTTCAGAAATAAATTTAGAATTCAGGTGGGATGCCTATTAAATAAAAGCTCCAAAAGCCTGGAAAAAAAAATTTTTTCCCTAATTTTGGAATCTACCTAACAGGCATGGTTTACCACAATGTTATTTTAAGATTGACCCAATCTATCCACACACATTTTTACATGCAACATATCTCATCACATATTTTATTTTAAATATTATTGGTACTCAGAAAAGGACACCCAAAAGATGGGCCTTTGATCTGCTGAGCTGAAGAAATAGTTTCAGAATCAAGGTCTTTCTCATCTTCCTTTGTTTCTTCTCCAAGGACAGGAATGAAGTCTATCTGTAAGATTCCTTATCGGATTGAGACTACTTCTTCCAAAAAAAAAAAATGATTGTCTTAAGCTTTATCCCTAGGCATATCATCAAATAACCAAAAAGAGATAAACACCAGAAAAGAAAGAAGAGTAAAAATCGCAACACTTTTTAATCTATTCTTCAGAGGACAGCACAGAGATTATTTGGAAGACTACCTGTGTAAGACACCTTTCACTCACAGTGATGTTCATTCCCTCACCTTTCTCTGAGTTCTGACAACCTCTGTTTTAGTCAACTTTCTGCCACTATGATAAAATATCTGAGAAAATCAACTTAAAGGAGGAAAGGTATATCTTGGCTCAGATTGTTGAAGCTTCAGTTCCATAGTTAGCAGTGCCAATCCTTTTAGGCTTGAGTTACACAGAAACATCAGAGCAGAAAAAAAACCTCCCTACCTTGTGACAAACAGGAGGCAGAAAGAAAGAGCCTGAAAGGAAGGGAGCAGGGACCAGATGCAGCCCCCGAGGTCACCCCCCTATAATCAACTCCCTTTAGCTAAGCCCCACCTCCTCTTTCCATTCCCTCTAATAACGTCATTCTGTGATGTCATCAGTGGATAAATGCCAACACTTTAAAAGCCCGTCAGCCATCACCCAAGATCTCACACACAACGAGCCCGTTAAGGACAAATTAAATAATACCCATAACACTTGCCCCGCTTCTTCCTCCCTTATGAAGAAGGTAGTTAAGCTTCAACAATCTGGTCTTCTCTTTAAGTTTCATACTTTCCATGATTCCTGAGTTGATGTAGGTTAATAAAATTATTCTGCTTTTCCCTTGCCTACTCATCTTCTGTCCTAGAGGTATTGGCTATGACACTTTATGATGAGCAGGAAGAAGATCTTCCATTTTCTGCCCATATGACACAAAGAAAATTTGGGGAAATAAAACACGAAATATTTCTTTTCAACTGAGACACCAGTCTAAAACAATTTTTTAAACTATTAATTTTTATTTCTTCAATTGATTTTATTGGTACATTTCATATACACATCATGATCACACTAAACATGGAGAATTTATACCAGTATATGACACAACTTAATTCTCATTTTTCCCTCTTCCCCTGCCACCCTACAATCCTCCTCCCCCTATATACATAAGAGTCACATCCTTTTTATCATCAAAATTTTTCTATACTTTATTTACTGCTACTTCCTTTCCCCCTTTGAATATTTTTTATTTCACAGTATTTATCATACATTTTTATTGAATTCTTTATTGGTACACTTTATATACAGCTCACAATCACACACAACATTGGGGAATTTGTACCAGTATATGACACAAGTTAATTCTCATTTTTACCCACATCCCTACCCACCCATACCCCCTATATTCATGTTCTTTTATTTTCTTTTGGAATCATATTTATTCCTTCCCTTCATTACATTCACACACCAGATTCCCTTTGGATATTTCCTATTGTACAAAAACTGTTATACATTCTAGAACTCACATCTACAACTATCATACATTTTAAAACTCATTTATATCTTCAGTTTCTCATACCAAAGAAAAGATATGGTATTTACACATCTGTGGCCTATTTATTTCACTTATGAGTATGTCCTCAAGGTATACCCACTTGAGTATAAATGACTTAACTTATTCTTCTTTATGGCAGAGTAATACACCATTTTATAAAAAAAAAAA
>PVIC010039176.1:0-17259 GCA_004025085.1 Thryonomys swinderianus
TTTATTATGAGGAGAAAATGCATCTACATTTCTCACTAAGCCAAGTATAATCTTACCTCAGACTGTCCTCTTTCTTCTTCTCTCTGGCTTATTCTCTTTCTTTCTTCAACACTGCTCTTGCTTAGAAGAAATAAGAATCTCCAATGGCTTCATTTTTTTTTTTTTTTTTTTTTAGACAGGGTCTCGCTGTGTAGTTCAGGCTGGTCCTGAGCTCACTATGTAGCCCAGGCAAGCCTTGAACTCAGCAATCCTCCTGCCTCTGCTCCCGAGGGCTGGGATGACAGGCGTGAGCCACCACGCCCGGCACTGTAGTATGTGGTATTGATGGCTGGTGGGTGTGAGTCTCCCCGCCCAGAATAGTATGTGGTTACCAGGGATCAAACTCAGGACCTTGCATTTGCAAGGCAAGCGCCAGAACCACTGAGCTAAATGTCCGGCCCACCAATGGCTTCATTTTTTTTCCTGGGTCTCATTCAGACGTCATTAACACTTGAGAATCAGTTATCTTTTTTATTGAATTCTTTATTGGTACATTTTATATATAGCTCACAACTGCACTCAACATTGGGGAATTTGTACCAGTATATGACACAAGTTAATTCTCATTTTTACCCATATCATTATTCACCTACAACCCCCCACTCCATCTATATGTTATTTCTTTTTCTTTCCAAATCATATTTATTCTTTCCCCTCATTACTTTCCCCTACCACATTTCCTTTGAATATTTTCGATTTCACAAAATCTGTCATACATTCTAGAACTCATTTACACCTACAGGTTCTCATACCAGAGAAAAGATATGGTATTTACATATCTGGGATCTATTTATTTCACTTATTATTGTGTCCTCAAGGTGTGTCCATTTGCACATAAATGAATGGAGTAGTACTCCCAGTTTTTGAAAAAAAAGACTTCATTTTTTTTTTCAGACGTCATTACACAATTGCGAATCAGTTATCTTGATTGTGTGGCTACATTTTGCCAATACAGAGCTTTGTTTGATTAAGGTGATAGCTCAATAGGTTAATTTTTTTAAAAAATACTAATTGCTAGATGCGTGGACTATTTGTTAAGTTCTGTCTCTACACAGTGTCCCTTCAGCCTTATTACAGTTATATGTCACTTAACCACTGGGAACATGTCCTAAGAAACATGCTTTTTGACAGTATTGTCTTAAGATGTGCTAGTAGAATGCAGCGAACTCACACACACCTACCTGTCCTCACTTGTCGAGAAAAATCTTACAGGGACATTCTCATACAGAAGGCCCATCGTGGGCCAAAATATCATTTTTGTGCTGTCGTGGGGGAAATTTCTGTCAAACTCAACCTTTGCGGTTTCCTTTGTAACCCGATTCCAGGCACCTTCCCAGGAGAATATAAATGTATGTACACAAATTCAGCTCTGCAGCATATGGTGTTTTGTTGTGGCAGCAGAAGAGACTAATACCCTTCCCTCCCTTCCATTTGGATAAGGACATATTCAAAAAGGTAGCTCCATGTGGAAGCTATTTTGTTGGAATAGGTAGTTATTATAAGGCCAAATTCTTGGCATCTGAGTATTGATGTAGCTAGCAGACTGGTTTGCAATAGATTCTATTTATTTCCCATCAACACTGCCAACAAAAACACCTGGGTCTTGGTGGAAACAGGGACCACGCACCTGGCACTCCGGCGACATTTCAGCCATCATTTCTGGGTGCTTAGCTCTGAATTCGATTCTGAATTAATTTTGTAGGTACCCATGGTCTTTTCAACAATTCCTTTTAGCCTCATCAACCATAGTTCGTTTTGTTCCCTGTCACCCTCAGAAGAATGAGAGCAAATTTACTCTCTTGATAGTGCTAGTCCTGAATCTTTGATCCCTTGAAACTCCATACACAAGGTTTGTAACAGATGTGTCTTGTGAAAGTTTTAGGTGTTGAAAAGACTTATCAATGCAGTCTATGTATCAATCGTTTTATGAGTAATAATTAGGGTGTGTTTTATTATTCATTTTAACTTTTGCAGTGTGGTTCTCAGTTGCATAAGTGTAAACACTATAAAACCTATTTTGAAAGTGATGGGGTGGCAGTGGAAGGAAATTTGAGAAAGTAATACAAATTTCAAAAGTTACAGAGTTCTAAGACACAGAACTTAAGTATAAATAATATGTTGTATATCCTTAGATTTCCTGAAAATATATGGTGTGTTCTGTGTTCACATCTTTCTTCTCTTTGCCATTACAAGGTTTTATTTTTAAGGTTAACAGAACCTTGTAGGCATCTCCATTAGTTTTTTATATTCACACAAATCTTGTTTTCTTTTGTTCATGCCATTTTATCTTCTCTATCTTTTCTAAAAATTGACTCTGACCTCATTCTGATTTCCCCACTTCAGTTTTAACTGTGCTTGTCCTTTTCCTGATCATTCTTTACTTTGCTTAACCGATTTTTATTTAATGTAGTTCTGTCCTTTGCAAGTGTTATTTGTAGCCACAAGATATTAATAGTTTTTGGAGAGCTCCATTTATTTTTATACTTTAATTCTCCCAGACTGAGAGGGTTAATAGTTATAAAAATGCCTCAGTGCCAGGTGTGGTGGCTCACGCTTGTAATCCAAGCACTCGGGAGGCAGAGACAGGAGGATTGCTGAGTTCGAGGTTTGCCTGGCCTACATAGTGAGCTCAGGGCCAGCCTGAACTGTAAAGCGAGACCCTGTCTCAAAAAAAAAAGCTTCAGTGATATTTTATAACATTTTGGGGGCCTGGCTTTTTTTTTTTTTTTACCAAGTCTGCCACCATTTGTCACTGATTACTTGGCCTATAAAATACTAATCGTCAAATTTTGGATAAGATTTGTGGGCATGAATATACGTAATTGTGATAGTTATCATGTCAGCTAATTTGAATGTTCTGGTCATATAACAAAATAGCAGGCACATTTCCTTGTGAAAGGAAAGGAATTCAGGTAGACAAGGTCCAGTAATACCTCAGTTCACGCATGCTTCTGTTCATAAACACCTTAGTTTGCAAACAGAAATGTTTCAAAACACTGTTGCTTCCACTTGCAAACTCTGCATCGGGTGACATACATGACATCCATGTTGCCCACGCGGCACGAACACGGCCATCTTCCTCCAAATGGTGGGAATGCACAAAGCCTGTGAGCCCAGGGACCACGCTTACTTGGCTTTTCTCATACATTCTGCGCCAATCCATCACCAAATCCTTTAAACTCTATCTGCTAAACTGTTTGTATTCATTGTGATTCTGCCAGGGAACAGACAGGCTCTTGTAGGAAGATGGGTTTTATGTAAAGGTCAGAGCCCGGCATTTGGGGGGCAACAAAAGACGCCCTCAGGAGAAGGAGCTGTTATGTGCTAACTGGAGAGAGGTCTGGGAGACTTCTGAGGTGGGTTCAGCAAGCCCAAAGCAAGTGCTGCAGGAGGGAAATGGTGAAATAGCTCTCAGCTGCTCTTGCTGGCTTCTTGGACCCTCCAGCCAACCCTCCAGGAAGCCCTTGCCTTTCCTTACAGCACTGTACCAGGAATCTGCGTCCTTTTCCCCTCCCTGTTAGTTTCCTCCTTTTCCTAGCTTATTTTAACAGGTTCAGAACTGGTGTCCCTGTTTCCACTTTTGCTTCTTCACAATCTGCTCTGAACACAGGAACTAGAGTGAGTTCGGGCCTAAGTCCCCTGGAGTCACTCCTCCACGGAAACTCACTAAGCGCTTCTCATCTCTGATTTTAAACCACCGGGATCACCACAGCTTACAGTCTCTCAGCCGCCATCTTTCCCTCTTGCTTTGCTGCATGACCTTTATGCCACATTTTCTTGCCTGCACCCTAATCACTGTTTTAGCAACCCAAGGCTCCCGGCTATTTCTTGGACGTACCAGGAGGACATTCTTCAGCCTGCATCTCCCTTGAGGTTCTGTATAAACTGCTTCCTCACCTCCTCCCTTCTTTACCCTTCTGTTACCCTCTCAAGGCAGCCTTTCTGACTGGTCTTCTTTTGATTCCTGCCTTTTCTCTGCAGCAGTAATTGCCCTTTATTACTCTATATAATTTTTTGATCTTATTGTATGCTGCTCCCTCTAGAACATAACCATTAAAGGTATGGAGTTTCATACATTTGTAGTATGTAAAATACTGCTTGGCAGAAAATGGGTGCTAAAGAAATGAACATGGAATAGATGAATGTTTCAACAGCTGCTAGCTTCAGTCTTCTCTTGTCTTAAAAAAGGAATTTGTAAATCATATGCAATTATATGAAATGATGGAGACCCCATGTGCCCCTTGACCTGTTTCCTCAAATAGTAATATTAGTCAAAGCTAAAATGGTACCTTTTTCCTATTTTACCCCAAATTAGAAACAACTCAAGATCTTTCAATAGGCGAAGACAAATGAAGTGATGCTTCCATACCACAAAGTCCTCAGTAAACACAAGGGGAAAAAATTATTTACACAGACTACAGTTTAAATCTCAAGTGAAGTGAATTAAAAAGAGCATCTGAAAAAATCATATACTGTGTAGGTCTGTTCCTGTAACATTCCTCATTTAGTACAATTTTAGAGATGAGGAACTCAAGAGTGGTTGCCGGGAGATTGGGATGGAACAGAGCAGATGTGCCTGTCAATGGTGCACAAGGGAGGTTTGTGATAAGGAGACAGATAACTCTTTTGATTGTGATCATTACACCAACCTACACATGTGACAAAGTTGCATGGAGCTGCACACATACACACTATGGGTATCTGGTAAAATATCTACCAATAGAAGTTTCCTGGTTTTGAGATTATACTGTTACTACTCAGAAAATTACATCAGAGAAAACAAGTTAGTAGTGTTATCACGCCTCCCTGCACATTCATTTGTGACTCCCTCTGCATCTATAATACCTTCTTGCAAAATAGGAAGGTAATTTTTCAGTAGTCACTAAAGTGTCTTGTCTTCTCCATTTACTTTGAAAGCTTCATTTCAATAGCGCTGAAATTCAAGTGCTCATGGTAGACAAACCCACTGGACACATTTTTGGTCTTTCTATATAGAGAAAATCCAGGAAAAGTGGGGCGGGTTAGGGAGGAAGAAAGAGAAAAAGGAATAAGGAGAAGCATAGAGAGAGAGGGAGGGAGGGAGGGAGGAAGACAGAAGAGAAAAAGACACTGAGAAATAAATGTCTTTGACAGTACTGAGTAAAAAGAATTCAAGTACTTGTTGATAAAACAAAATCTTGATGAAATTACATTTATATATTAAGTTTCAAATTTATCCTCTGCGTAGAAAAGTTATAGCCTTTTATTTGTACTTTAAAATATTGTTATACACATTTTTTTTTTTTTAGACAGGGTCTCGCTTTGTAGTTCAGGCTGGCCCTGAGCTCACTATGGTGCCCAGGCAAGCCTCGACCTCAGCAATCCTCCTGCCTCTGCCTCCCGAGTGCTGGGATGACAAGCGTGAGCCACCACGCCCGGCACTGTGATATGTGGTATTGATGGCTGGTGGGCGTGAGTCTCCACGCCCAGCATTGTATGTGGTTACCGGGGATCGAACTCAGGACCTTGCGCTTGCGAGGCAGGCGCTAGAACCACTGAGCTAACCCTCCGGCCCAAACGCTGTTTTTTTTTGAGACAGGGTCTCGCTTTGTAGTTCAAGCTGGCTCTGAGCTCATTAGGTAGCCCAGGCAAGCCTCGAACTCAGCAATCCTCCTGCCTCTGCCTCCCGAGTGCTGGGATGACAGGCGTGAGCCACCACGCCGGGCTATTGTACACATTTTAATGTACGTGTGATTCACGAACTGCTCCCCGCATTAGGGTGCTGCAGATTCTGAAGGGAGGTCTGCGGCTCAGTGGGAGCCTGTTTCCTGTCACTTCTCTGGTAACTCTGAGCGTCCTGGGCCGGGTTAGATTTCTCTGAGTCATGAGTGTTTGGAGACGCGCATCACCAAACACTGCAACGATCAGGGAAGAGTTCTTAGAGAGCACAGCTCAGAAATGCCTTCTGTAGTAGAACCCACAGAGAGGCTCATTTAGCTCAAGAAAAAAAGTACGAGACGGAGAAGACCTGATGGATTCATGCACATGCCGAATCCAGGATGGAGCGAGAGGCTACTTTAGATTAGAAGTCCTGGGTGGGGCGATCATGGGAAGAAACTTGTGTGTGTCAGAAGAGCCCAGGCTGGGAGGCCGAAGGAACTCGCTGTTACAAGTCAGTAATTCTCATTTTGAAGGGATATGGTAATTGTAGGAGACCAGATGGAGAGAACAAGGCCCTCGGTGTGCACTGAGGAGGAGGGCTTGCACACGTGATAGCAAGGTGCAGGGAAAAGTCAAAATACCTGAGCTGAAGTCGCTTACTGAGAGGAGGACCGTGGAGGGAGGTGGACAAATCCTGAGGAGCTCTAATTGCTTGCACCTGAGTCTGAGAAAATACAGCCAAGGTCACTAGTCAATCAGGGTTCTCTATCAGTGGGAGACACCGGGCCCCTGGCCTTCCACATTTTACCTGATTCCAGGTCTTACCCTTTGGTCAACTTCAAGCTCGCAGGCTGGTCCCTACAGAGAACCAAGCCACGTGTCCCCCAGACCTCATCGATACCCCTCACCCAGGTTGAAAATGGACGCGGTATCGTTGAAAAGAGAGCAGGAAGTCTGGAGCTGCAGCTACTCCTCCCTCCGAGCTGAGGCACATGGGTAGGATCCAGGACGTTGGGGAATCACCACTGGAAAGCGATGGCTATACCCACAGAAAGATTTTTTTGACTAGGTAAGAGTGGAAATTTAATCTCCGTAAACTCCCAAACCTATCAAATATTAAATATTCAGATCTCAAAAATAAACCAAGTTTTCATTGTTTTCTGATTCTAGCGAAGATGAAACTAGAGTTTGCCAATATTACTTAACACGGATATTCACCATTTACTTTCCTGGGACTCTGGGAGGCTCAGAAACTGTTGAAGAATATTACACCTTTAAATCGAATCCATGGACAGTGCCAAGAACTGTATATATCATCTATTTTTAAAAACAGTATCTAATTCTATTACACTGTATATATCCAAAAAAAAGAGATCGAGCGAGCAAGAGAGAGAGAGAGAGAGAGAGACAGCTTCGGGGGAGAATGTCAAACTACACTATAAAGCCAGCCCAAGTAATTGTGAAGAAAAGGGTTGTTAGCATGTGTTGAAAGTTATTTTTGACATGTCTATAAATAAGCTCATCCCATATTTCTGCACACTTCCTTCACTTAATAAGAATAATAATAAGAAATCCATCAACACAGTTTGCTGCTTTTATACATCACCTTAAATCCAGTTAATTTTTTGACTCTCAGAAGAAAATACATGGAAATATAGCTATTGGATTTTTACACTCATTAAAATAGCTTCAAGTTCAACTGTCTCTTTGCAGAAGTTATTTGTCACTAAAGTGTCTGTTTGAAAAGATGCTTGATTAATTTTGTAGAGCTGCCTAGGATAAACTGTCTAGGATGGATTTCTCTTATAATAGGACCCCAAGGCATGTTACTCACAATATACAAAAGTTTGAAATTACTAAAACTCATTAGACAACATGATAGAATCACCTGGTGATCTCTCTGAAGTCTATTAATTGTTTCATCTAAAAGCAAAAGCCAAGGAAGAAGGGAGTGTGATCATAAGTTCTTGTGACAGCTGCAATAAATTTCTAGTTTAGGGAAAAGGAGATTGTTTTCATGATGGAAATAAGTCAGTTCTGTGTGTGTTGGAATAAATAGTCCTTTCATGCATGACTTTAAAATAAAAAGAATAATGGTGAGACAAGAAATAAATGAAGTCTGTGCACCTCCTGTCTGGTCATCTCAGTTCCCCTCAACTCACTCTCCTGCGTTAGTACCTGTTTACTGAGCAGCTGTCACATCCCAGGAAATATGACAGTCTGCGGGAGCAGAAGGGTGAGATTTCTCCCTCCCCTCAAGGAACCCGATGGGAGGGGAAGACACGAAATGAGCAGTGTCAGATCTCGCGAGACCATCCGGGAGGTGTGTCCACAGAGATCAAACGTGGCCTACGCAGAGCTTCGTAGGAGTTAAGTTTTACGGAGGGTTGATGAGGGGCTGAGAGAGAAGAATAGTACTTCGGTACTTCCTGAGGCAGGAGAGAGCTTGCCTTACTCCAGCTGCATACAGAAGCCCACTGGTTCCTTCATACAAAGCCCTATATGTTTTTTATTTTAAATTAAACTATTTAATTGACCAGTTTGAATATATGCAATGTCTACAATGCAGTGTGATATTTGGTATGTGTGTGTATCCTGTGCTGAGGCCCACAATCAAATTAATGCATTCCACACCCCTTAATACCTCTGCTATACATTAGGTCTCCAGAAGCTTTTCACCCTGTAACTGGATATATGTGCCTTTCAACCAATAATTCCCCGTTTCTCCCACCCTCCAGCTCCTGACAGTCACCATTCGAACCCTGCTTATACAGGTTTAACTGTTGTAAATCCCACATAGAGTGGAAACACACAGCCTTTCTGTGTCTGTCTTATTTCATTTAACAAAATGTCTTTCATGGTCATTCATTGTGACATATATTATAGAGCAATGTTTCATTGTATGTTGATATATTACTATACCCATTTCTCTGTTGATGGACAGTAGGCTATTTCCACCTCGAATATTATGAATAATTGTGCAATGACCATAGGAATGAAGATAACTCAAGATATTGATTTCATCTCCATAGTATATGTACCCAGAAGTAATATAATTGGATCATGGGGAGTCTGGTTTGCAGTTTTTTCAAGGGCCCCCATACTGTTCTCCAAAATGTCTTCTTATGGTTTAAATGTGAAGTATCCCCCAAAGATTCAAGTATTGAAGACTTGGTCCCCAGTGCAGCAGTGTTCAGAGTTGGGGTCTAGAGAAGCGACTGGACATGCGGGTTCCAACCGCTTCGATGAATTACTACACAGATGAGTTCATTATCCCACAGGGTGGGGGAATGGAGATGGGAGGAAGTTGTCGCTGGAGCTCATGTCTTTGAAGGGCATGTCTTAGTCTCAACCCCCCTTCTTTGCTCTGTTTTCTGGTTCCATGAAGTAAGCAGCTTTCTTCCACCAGGTGCTTCCACTTTATAATAGGTCTAAAAGCAACAGAGCCATAGACTAAAACTTCTGGAACTGCGAGGCAAAATAAATCTCTCTTTCTTTAAATTATTTATGTCAGATATTTTTTGTCACAATAACACACACTTCTACCAACATACATTTCCATTAACAGTGTGCAAGAAGGCTAAGTCATAAAATTATTTCACATGTGGTGGGATTTTTTTTTCATATCCCACCACAGGTGAAAATATCCTTTTAACTGAATTTGAAAATTCCCTTTTAACTGCATCTGAAAATATCCTTCTAACTGAATGAGGAAAAAAAAAATCCCCCAACATGTGATTGACAAAATACAGCTTGTTGGGTTTTGAACATTTTAGCGATCACTGTATTAAATCTGGTGACGAAGTGAAAGTCAAGAGTAAGGGAGTGCGAGGGAACATGAGTACGGCACCATATCTAGGACAAATCAGCAGCGTGGTGGCAGGAAAGAGCAGATTTGCATGCTGGGAAGCAAGGAATGAACACGTGAATCTAGACTTCCAGTGACAGTTTGGGTCTGGACACACACACTTGGGGACCATAATTATTTTTATGGCATGAAAAAACAACAGAGTGGTTAAAGTAGTTCAAGGGAGAGCAAAACACAAAGCACTAGAGAGTAGGGTTGCTCAAAAGCATAGTGGAGGTAAGCAGTGTGAAAGTTTGAAGCAGGAGTTGAGCTCGGACAGTGGGCATCTCCAGACAGAAGCACAGGACTCAGAGTTGAAGAATGTCAGTGTAAGGATCCTCGACAGAGAGCTGTATCTTTGTGTTTTCCTCAGAACTGATGGGTTTTGTGATGACCACTGCATCTATCTTATTTCGCACTTCCTCCTCTGAGGTCATAGATCCAGTTGTTTCCTGTCAAACAGATGTAAGAGCCACTAAATTCAGATGTACATGTGCATTTCTGTGCACTAATGTGGACATGAAGGGTCAGGATGACAGAGACAAGTAGGAAGAGCCCCTTACTCACAGCAGCTGGTGTCAAAAAGACAAAAGCGAGAGTGCAAAGGTAACCAGCGACCGCCACAGACACACCAGACAGACATGACTGAGTGCACAGTAGCACATTAAAGCAACAAACTGACACCTTCTGATAAAAACAGATGCACTGCACGAGCGTCTGGAGTCTTTACATACCTCCTAACATATCATCACAAGCCTGAAGCAAAATTGCAGAAAATAGGAAGAGAAATAAACACAAACACACCTCTCTCCTGTTGAAAGATAAACTACACATGGACGCACGGACACACACATAATGAGGAATGAGGAAAGATCAAGAGGATTAATAAAAGGATCGTACATGTCTATATCTCAGATGCTGACTTGTTTACAGAAGATACTAAAAGACGTTATAGCAGTGGAACCTCTCAGAAAACATGCAGAGCTATGAGGAAGAGTGGGAGTGGGAAGAACGTTTAAAGTATGTTTCATGTGTGTAAATATCTGCCAGAATGAAAACCATTTACTTATATAATCAATATGCACTGAGAAAAAAACTGTTAGAAAAAAATTAACCAATAGAATACACGCACACATACACACATATATTATCTTGGTTTTCTTTGATGGGAGATATATGTGTTGGTCTTTATAAGCATATTATACATATAAATAATTATTATTCTATTTGGACACAGATGTGCATGTATATATCCTAGAAAGAATTATAATTTCCAAAAGTTGTAATGGTGCTGGATATTCTCTCTGAGCTCAGTACACTGAAAGTGGAAGTTACTAATAAAGCAACAATGAAACACAGAAACAACCACTTTGAAGTAGAAAGACCCAAAATAACTTATTTGTAAGGGGTAGGTAAAATAGGAATCAACACTGTTTAAAAATAAAAAATAATAAGTGTACAAATATCACCATCTATTTGATTTATTGAAATTATTCTAAAACTATTCTTCAAATATATATTTTACTAAATAAACGATATGAATAATGGAGTAAGAATTGAACTAAATCTAGGTTAGGAAAAAGCTTTGAAAGGCGTCAGAAAATTAGAGCAAACAAAAACAACAACAACAAAAAAATGCTAGAGATGGAATAGAAAATGACCACAACTGAGAATGAAACCTAAAAGTTAGTTTTTTCCAAATAGAGACACACTCTTCTGAGTTATTGTAAATGAGCCGAGAGAATCTCCTTTTAAAGGTTGTTTCAAAAGCAATTGTCTTTGATAAATAAAAGTGGCTTCTAAAACATCATCATCAGTTATTCATGACAACAAATCTCAGGCTAAAATTCTCTTCCTACATTATATCACAAATTTTCTTTATGCCAGTCCTTCTTCTGCCACAAATATGCTAAATAGTGATCAGGGTATCACCCTCCCCCCTTGAATTAAATCCCCCTCTGGATTCATAATTATTCAAATATTTTGTTTTGCTCTTCCCCCTCTAAAGCACAGGAGTTTACTTTTGCTTCCTCTACTGAAGGTGAAACAAAAATTTTGCTTTGTCTAATCAACAAGTTTAGTTTTGGCGGTATTTTTATAGAGGTGTTGGTCAGCAGCCTGACAATGAGAACTGGAGACACCGAGATAGTTACAGACAGACTTCTTCCACGTGGCTGTGATGGAGCACTTCAGAGGTTATAAACTTGCAGATCAGGCGGTGGCTGGATTTCACTGAGTTTCAAGTGTCAGCTCATCCATTTAGGAAAAACGAAATGGATTAGTACTTAGCCTGCAAACTTTTCAAGATTTCACATGAAATCTGTACGCATTGTCTTTTTTCAAAGGTTGGATGTAGTAAGGCTGGGCTGCTTTTCTACAAGGCCATAATCCCTAGGTGCTTAAGACGCAATTTTGTGTCGGTGGTCAGCACAGTCACGATGGTTTCCATTTACTTATTTACGCCAAGAGGAAGTTATTATGCCCTTGCAGATCACGTGGTCCTGCCTCGACTACTCAGCTGTGCCGCTGCAGCCAGAGACCAGCTACCAACAGTGCAGCAGGGAGGGGGTGGGATGACGGTGTTCTACGGAGCTTCCTTTACAAACACAGCTCAAAGGCTACAGTTTGGGCCCCTGATCGGTACAATACGCTTGCCCACACTTGGTGTCTGAGTTTGCAACCACTTTGGGAAGTAAACCAGCCTTGTGCCGGTTTGTTAGAGGTACAGTACTCGCAGATTCTGCTGGCGTGTATGTGTGTGTTTGTGAGTGTGTGTGTGTGCAGGCACAAGCATACAGTGTATTTCACAGCTCGTTGATTCTAACACCCACTTGTATAAAATTAAGGTTTAATTTTGATGCAGCTATCCAGAAAAGGAATTGCTTTAGATAGGAAAGATTTTTAGCATCGATAAATTCCAAGTAGATTTGTGAAATTTTAGTTCTGGTTTTTCTAGCTGCAAATTCAGGGGCGATTGGAATGCCAAATATCACCTGATAACGCCATATCCTGACGTACAACAATTTCAAGAGGAATAAAAGATGTTCCAATTATCACCACTATAATAACAATAATAAATTATGACTAATACCTGAGAGCATATAACATATGAGAGGACTCTTGAGACTTATCTAAATAAAATAGAAATCTGGATCGTGAAAGCCAAAATACAAATTTTCAAAAGCTTGCTAATTCACACTTTACTAACTCGTTCTTTTGAAAATTCTGAGAACAGCTGGGGTGAAATCATTATTTGGCCACAGATGAAATGAGTTGGCAGGAACTGCTTGTGTATTTACAAGTCTAGGTTCATCTTGGTTTAATTGTATTGGCAGTTTTGTGGCATTTCCCTTGGCTGCTTTGCCAATCTTGTTGAACAAGTGGCACATTTCTGCTGTCTTCATTTCTTCACTAATTTCTCACCACTCCACTGAAACTCTTCTCCAGCCTTCTGATTAACACATTCTTTAACCTTTCATCAGTTTTCATTTCCCTGGACTTCTCTGCTAGGTCCTTGATGTTTTGCCATCTTAACCTTTTATAGCCAGAATGCTGTTGTTATTCTTTTATCACGCCAGTATCTCCTTCTGCTGACTCTACTCTTCCCTTGGGTTGGCTAAGTCTTCTGTAAGTGTCTGTCTTGGACATATGCTGCTGACTCGATTCTCTTCTACTCTTTTTTTTTTTTTTTGTGCTTTTTGAGACAGGGTCTCACGTTGTAGTTCAGGCTGGCCCTGAGCTCACTATGGTGCCCAGGCAAGCCGCCGCGAACTCAGCAATCCTCCTGTCTCTGCCTCCCGAGTACTGTGATGACAGACGTGAGCCACCACGTCCGGCATTGTGGTATGCGGTGTTGATTGTTGGTGGGCGTGTCTCCACGCCCAGCATTATATGTGGTTACCGGGGATCGAACTCAGGTCCTTGCATTTGCGAGGCAGGCGCTGGAACCACTGAGCTAACTCTCAGGCCCGATTCTCTTCTACTCTTGTCTTTGGGAATTTTAGACTTCAAGCCCTGTTCTAATTTATAGTAATATCTTCTTGCACAAACTATATTTGTTTATTTCTGCTTCCTGGAAACTTTTATTAGCAATCTTCTAGAGAATTTTTTTTTTTTTGTTACTGGGGATCAAACTCGGGCCCTTCTGCTTTCAAGGTAGGCACAGTACGTCTTGAGCTAAATCTCCAGCCCTCTAGAAGATATTTTTGTTAAAATCTCCTCTCTTACACCCTTGTTGTGCTGAACACAAGCTATATGTCTTTTCCCTTCTTCTTCCTATACAGAATGGTGGACATTCAATTTATGTTCACCATTCTTAACTAAGTCCTTTTATTATATGATTATGTGCCTGCTCTGTAGAGGGTAAATATAATTTATAGATTTCCTGTTTGAAATGGTCTTATTTGGAAATCCCATTGTTCATATATTCATTTATCTGGTGGAATGAGGGTTTAATGATTTTTTTTTTCTTTTGCCCTGAGAAAGATTATATACAGGGTCTTGAAGACTTTGACTTCTTGGCCTAGAAATTCCTAGAGTCTTGAATATAGGCTGAAAAGATATCCCCTCATTAATCTTCCAGTTTGAGATTTGTAGTCTAAGACTATAGATGTTTCCAACTTCAAATAAGAGGTCAAGGCAAAATAAAATAGAGATTTTGTGTCATTTAGTAGGGGATAATTTTAAAGGATTTAAAATATTTTGTTTCCTTAGTGCAACTAAAAGAATATGAATTGTGTCTAACATGCCAGACAGGTTAGTATATATCACCTTTTAATCTGATCTGCGGTGGATGTGTCACCAAAATCACATTTTCATCATATCTAAAAATCCAGTTTGTCCATTTTTTAACAAAATCCTACCTCTGTAGCACTTCTCCCTGGACACAGCAGGACTGTCCTTTTCCTAACCAAAGTAGTGAACAATAATGGTACTAAGCACTTAATCGTGAATGAATTCCATTTTCCAGGAACTGCTCTCACCGTAATCTTTTGTTTGAGGTGACTACTGTTGAGCCACATTTTAGAAATGACATTTAGCAATGACAATGAGTCTTCAGTAGTAGACCTGAGAAATAAATGTATCTATATCTATATCTATGGGGATTTATTAGGCTTATAGGATCAAGGGCGGGAGTGTCCGCAGTGGCCATCTGTAGGCTGGACAGCCTGAGGATCCTGTCCCTGGGAGTCCAAGAACTGAAGTTCTCAGGGCAAGAGGACTGGAGAAGACAGCACTGATCTGAATCTGAGACCTGGAAGCACCGGAGAGGCCCTGGTGTGGTCTGTGTTGAAAGGCTGAAAAGCCAAAGTCCAAAATATCCTGGGCACAGCAGAAGCAAGAGATGCACCCTCTCAAGCAGAAGAATGACAAAGTAAGATCCAAACTATATTCTTGGCTTACCTTAATCTTTCATTTTAAAGTAAATAAAATGAAAAAAATAAGAGTAACTTATGCATGCAAATGAAGCAGGGCAGTGTATTTAAAAACGTAGTCAGCCATTCAGAAGGGCTTTCAATGATCACCACACTGACACTGAGAGTCTCACCTCTTAGCGGTCCAGGGTGATGTAAATGTTACCACTTACATTTTCTTTTTCCTGCCCCGTTCTCCATTCATTCTATTTCGAGGCAGTCTATTTCCTATAACTTCAGGCTTCCAGGAATGGCAGAATCTATCAAAAGAGGAACGGAATATTTGGTAATTATGTCAACTTCAAAGCAAGAAGTCATAGCGAATGAGGATGAAATGGGCACTGGTAGCCAGCACCCACTGGAAAGCTGGGATGAATACTGATGTCTCTGCTAGCACGAGCACCGAGGACGTGGATTACAGAAAATGATGTCTGAGATGAAGGTTTTATGTTTGAAGAATATGACTGCTCCTAAGGACCATGCAAATACATTTTTAAAGTCGATCAATTTCACATAGATGTGGCTGCTCTGAGGCTCTTTGAACGGCTGTATTCATGTTTGAGAGGCAGAAGAGGATTCGAGTCTGCGATCCAAGTCTGAGTGTTTATCCAGCCCCTCGTAGCAGCAGAACTACTGTGCAAGTTATTATTATTATTTTATTTTTGGTACCGGGCATTAATCTCAGGACTTTGCACTTGCAAGGCAGGTGCTGAGCTAAATCCCCAGTCCCAGTTATTACTTCTTTAAACTTCAAGTTACTTACCTCCATAAAGGTTTAAAGCTCATATGGCTGTGGAAGATGTTTAAACGGCAATGTATGTAGACATTCTCTAAAGTGCAGGTAAAGTTATTTAGAGTTTTCTATGGTAAAATGGGTTAAAAGTCATTGGGGTACAATACCACCAAACACATGTTTTGGTTACATCTACCATCTCACACCTAGAAAATAATCTGTTATTTCATCCCTCATCCTAATTTAGCCTATTTAATTTTGTCTCATGACTTAGCGCTAGTGTGCTGTCTCTGTTTTCTATTTCCCACTTCTTCTCCCCTCTACCCTTTTGCCAGTATATTGCTCTTTGGGGAGCCAGTTGACTCTGGTCTGAAGCTATGAACTCTTTCTTTCTATTAAATTTTGTTTATTTCAGTTGTAGATGTCAGATGTTTTGTCTTAGCAATGGAGAAGCTGACCAAGACACTGTCAATATAACAAGAACAAAGTACTTAATATGTCTGTGCCTCAGTTTCCTTTTCCTCCTTTTTTTTCTTCCTATTTTTCTAATACGATGAAGCTGTAGGAAGTTAAGGAGAAATACACAGTGGACAGTTGTTTTTCCCCAGTTTACTTTGATCAAGTCTTACCATTGTCCTGTGATTTCCTCAGAATTTTAATAATCTGAATGTGTCAATGGGAGCCTCCCTGTAGACCATCTCTACACAGGACTCTCTCTCTCCCTTACAGATAACTTTTCTCATGTCCTTGTTACGGGGAGGATTGAAACTCCAGCTCTGTCCTCTGCCAGCCATGAGAGCTAATCTGGATTGTTATTTGGATTGGCTCGGGAGGCGAGTGGGAGATCAATAAAGCACATTTGTACGTGGGTCTGGGCAGGACGGAGAAGCCCGACCCCGGGGCTCCATCTGACCCTGGGGACTTCCTGCCTGACTCTCCCGCTCCTTTCTGCTTCCAGGAAGCCCTGAGGTAAAGCACCTTTTCTCCACTCTACCCTTTTGCCAGGATATTGCTCTTCGGGGAGTCAGTTGACTCTGGTCTGAAACTATGAACTCTTTCTTGTTATTAAACTCTGTTTTTTTTGTTTTTCTTTTTTTTTAGTTGTAGATGTCAGGGGTTTTGTCCTAGCATTGGAGAAGCTGACCAAGATACTGTCAACATAGCAAGAACAAATTACTTAATGTGTCTGTGCCTCAGTTTCCTTTTCTATAAATTTGGGACCCCACACATGTTATAATAAGTGGTAGATGATGTAGTAGGAGTATCTTTTTTTTTTTTTTTTCCTTTTTGAGACAGGGTCTTGCTTTGTAGTTCAGGCTGGCCCTGAGCTCACTAGGTAGTCCAGGCAAGCCTCGAACTCAGCAATCCTCCTGCCTCTGCCTCCCAAGTGCTGGGATTACAGGCATGAGCCACCACGCCCGGCATCTTTTTTTTTTTTTTTTTTTTGAGACAGGGTCTCACTTTGTAGTTCAGGCTGGCCCTGAGCTCACTAGGTAGCCCAGGCAAGCTTCGAACTCGCAGAAATCCTCCTGCCTCTGGAATTATAGGCGTGAACCACCATGCCTGGCATTGTGGCATGTGGTTCA
>PVIC010039177.1:0-17245 GCA_004025085.1 Thryonomys swinderianus
ATTTTTCAAAGTACAGAGGACTGAAACCCAGAGACTCACTCCAAGTCAAGGCAATACCTGGATCAGAAAGTCCAACTTTGCATTGTTTTCCACTAACATAGTGTTCACAACACTGTGAGGTAGATACACCTCGAAATACAAGGCCATCTGTCAGGCATAAAGTGTAATTTTTGGAAATGAAAAAAAATAACTTGCATGATTAATGCATTAAATAATAAGATGTGACCAGCACTCAGGTGAATTTAATCTGTTCTCCAGGGACTTACTTGCTTTCCAGTTAGCTGCCTTTTCAGCTAATTTGCAGCATATGAGGTTACTATTTTCATTTTCCAATTTGCAAGTCCCTTTCCATTTTCCAGATCATTACCATCTAAGGTGTTCTGATCGTTCTTCCTGAGTTCTCCCGGAGTAATTAAAAGAAGTCCTCCTGGTGGGCCCCGAGCCTTGGCAGCCCTCATACACGGTCGGGCCTACTGTAAACCCTACTGTCACAGGTCTGACTTCTGGTCCTCAGCTGCAGTATCTCACAAGGCAGATTCTCAATTATTCACCTGGCAGAGATTTATTCAGAGCCGATGCTGTACCAAGCACCATGGTCACCACTGGCTTAACTTACTACCTCCAGGAACAGACGATGACAATATTGACAGGACTCTGTGGGAGCCCAATATGGTAACGTCCGGCTGGAAGGGCGCTTAGCAGAGGAGTCTCATTTATGTGGCACATCAAGTATACATCGCAGAGGAGGGCTCGGGATGTGCACGGCATTCGTGTGCCCACAGAAAGAATGCATGCCAACTTGAGTCCATCAAACACTAAACTCTTTGTATTCTTCATGCAGAACATACTAAAATATCTGTCCCTAGCTGTTACCTACATACACCAACTTCCCAAAAGGAATGTAAACATTATGCAAATATATATTGCTAAACTAAATTTAAGAACAGATTATTAAAACTTAAAAACACTTTGAAAGCCATCCTTTCCTCTTCCCAGACACTACCCGTGTTACCTATGCTGCCATCATCTTTTGCTTGAGTTACTTTCATTGGCCCATGAATTGTTCTCTATGCTTCCATTCTGTCATCTTCAACTCACTTGCTTTCCAACAGCAAAGACATTCTATTTAAGAACATCAAATTATGCATAAGACTTTCACTGGCTTTCAACTGAACTTAGCAGAAAATTTATATCCCAGGACATGAACTGTTCATTACTATGCTTTAGCACCTGGCCCCTCCCCTCATCTTACTTTTCACTGTTATCTCCTTTATTCTCTCTGTTCAGTGTCAATGGCCTTTATGATATTTCTGAAACATGAAGAGTCTCTTTATTCCCACCACCAGGACTTTACAACTGCTATTCTTCTTGACTGGATTTACTTTATCCTAAATATTTGCACAGCTGAGAACATCTTGCTTATAGTGTTCATGTCGTGCGTCAGCTTCCCCATGGATTCTTTTTTAATAACTCAATTTAATTCTCCCACAGAGATGACACTGTATCACATAGTTTTCTTTTCCCTTGAAACATTGATCATCGTATCTTTCATTTATTACTTTTACCTATTGCTTTACTGTTGTTTAAAATATGAACATCATCACATCTCAAAGGTCGTGAGAGCATACAGCATATATTAGTTGAGCTGTAGATACTGGCTGCTTGAATGAGAACGTGGGCACTGGAGAGAAAGGCTGGCATATGTCAGGGCCATACCAAAAACACGAAGATGGAACTCTACCCAGAATTTAGTTCAGATGTTATGGCTGCTGATGCCACATACTGACACACCTATAAGGTATGAAAACAGTTATTATTTGGAAACCCCAAGGCAGAGATTCTTTGAGAATATAGAGACATAAGTAAAAATGTATGGAACATTTATTCTCTTGTGGAGGAAAAATCTTAGCAGGGAGCATCCTAACAGACTTGCCTTCTAACAGCTACAATAACTTATTTTAACCCTTTTCATCAGCTGCTTGAAGGCAAAAGGGCGCTCCAAAATGGCCTGAACCCCACAGGCCACTTTTAAAAATAGACCCTCTGAAGTTTCCGTGAGAGCATCAGGTAGATTATGCTGAGCAAGACACATCTCATAGGGAAGTAACTCGTAGTTCAGAAAAAAGCGTGACAAGCCCCAGACATGTCTGAGATTGTCTGCCGCAGTTCAACTGATACTTGAGGTGCTTCAGTTTTATTTAAAGCTCTCCTTCCCACTGACCGTAAACATCAGACTGCTCCACTGATAGGGTTGTCCCCAAGCTTACAACTGGTAGGTGAAGAACTCTTAAAAACCTGACACACATATTCAGAGTTCTGACATGGGAAGCAAGATCTGTTGATTACTTCATAGTTTTGTGCCTTTCCATACCAGATAGATACAAGTTTTAAAAAATATACTTTTATTATAGCATGCTATAATAGAGCTTGGGATGCAAAAGGCACTGTGTAAGCCACTCTAGCCTAGAATAATGGTGGACAGAGAGGGAAAAAGGAAGGCCCAGAACTCCACTTACTCTCAGGGACAGGTGCCATGCTTTGGGCAGAGGGAATTCAATATGAAATGAAAGGACAGGAAAATGAAAGCCAGCCACAACATTAGGAAATATAAAATGCAGAGATTAACTATTTTAATGAAGAATCTTGATATCTCGTGTGAAAGCAAAAAGAAAAACATTAATAAAAATAATTGCATAGCCGGGCATGGTGGCTCATGCCTGTAATCCCAGCACTCGGGAGGCAGAGGCAGGAGGATTGCTGAGTTTGAGGCTTGCCTGGGCACCATAGTGAGCTCAGGGCCAGCCTGAACTACAAAGTGAGACCCAGTCTCCAAAAAAAAAAAAAATTGCATAAGACAAAACCTAATTTAATACATTACATAAACATGTAAACAAGCAAAACATTTTGGAAAATTAATTTTACTTGACTCGGTACAACCTTTATGCTACTGTGCATCTAGAAATAAGGTGGTATTGCCTGTTGCTTAAAACCAGACCAACATTTTCGTCTTTCTTCTATAGTGAGTTCAGACCAACATGTAGTTGCTTTTTCCTTAAGGAATCAAGAATATTTTATATTCAATAAATACTAGTACTTGATCATAGAGCTCTTTATATACTCATCAACTAAACAGTGATTAGGGATAAGTCCTGTGACAGATATTATTCTAATTATTACTTGAACAGAGCAAATTAGATTAAAAAAAATCCTTCCCTAGGACTGCAAATTAAGCTCAGTGGTTCTGGCGCCTGTCTCGCAAGCCCAAGGCCCTGAGTTCGATCCGGTAACCACATACAATGCTGGATGTGGTGGCTCACGCCCACCAGCCATCAATACCACACACCACAGTGCCAGGCATGGTGGCTCACGCCTGTCATCCCAGCACTCGGGAGGCAGAGGCAGGAGGATTGCTGAGTTCCAGGCTTGCCTGGGCTACATAGTGAGCTCAGGGCCAATCTGAACTACAAAGTGAGACCCTGTCTCAAAAAAAGAAAAAAAAAGCCTTCCCTAGGAAACTTTAACAACTAGCAAAACAAGCAGTACATATGGTAAGTCTGTAAAATAGATAGCATATTTAAGAATTTTAGTATATGTGCTGCCGAAGTGAGCACAACATATTTAAGAATAATAAGCTCACAAGAAGAACATGGAAACATTGAGCAAGGTAAGGAAATTCAAGAGAGTCTGTCATATGGAGCAAAAGAAAAAAAAAGGTCTAATCTGACAAACAGTGGTTAAAGTGGGCTTCTTTGAAAAGACAGCCTTTGAGGAAAGATCCAAAGAAACTAAATGAGAAAGCTATGCAAGTATTCAGACAAAACGTTCCAGGTTATGTGTCCTGGGACTGGGTTCTACTTGGAGATTTTACAGAAAGGATGTGGGCAAGATGGGTGACAGGTGGGGTAATCAGAGAGGCGAAGACGAACAGGAAGCTGGGACTAGCATTTTGGCTTACACTTTAGACTTTGAACAACAGAGTGAGTAGTTCTGACCTACATTCTGATACATCCCTATGGCTATGTGAATAAATGATACAAAAATAACAAAGACAAGATTTGAAGACGCTTCCTGTCCAGCAACACTAAGCGGGGACTATTTTCTGCTTTTTCTGTGAACTTGTTTCTCCTTTGCAAAATGTACACTGGAAGAGCAGCACAGATGGTTGCTGGGAGAATTATGAACCAGTATTCACAAAGAACTTAGCATAGAGATAGAGAAAAAAGGAACCAATAAAGGTTAGAATTATCAATACTGTGATGACAGCAAAATATTTTTCCAATCTGCCACTTTTCCAATTCTACCCACTTCAGCTACTACCACTTAATGCTGCCCTCCACAGTCACTGAACTGCTGCAAATGTCTCAAAATGGGCTCTCTGCTTCTATGTGCTTATTTCTCTAAACGTATCAAGGAAACATGTAAAGTAACGCTTTCGAGAATAGCTTTGAAATATAATCTAAGTGCCTGGTTTGAGGATAGTTAACAGAGTCATGTACCCACTATAATTTCAGTTCATCGTCATCTCCTCTGAAAGAAATTCTGTGCCCATCAGCAGGCACCTCTCACTGCCCTCAGCCAGCCCCTGGCGACCAAAAACCTGTTTTCTTCAGTATTTGATTATTCTATAGTGTGTTCTCTTGGACGTGCTCCTTTAATTTAACACGTGATTTTCAAGATTCTGCCACATCTTAGAGTGTACCATTTTTTTCTACTGTCAAATAATACTTGCTTCCATAGATAAACCACATTTTACTTGTCTATTTTTCTCACTTTTTGACTTATGTATAAGATGCTATCACATACATTTACAAGTTTCTGGGTGGACATGTGTTTTTATTTTCCTTGCATGTGTACATTAAAAAGGAATGATAAATTGATACCACTCTGATTAGCATTTTAAAGTATTGTAAAACTTGTCTAATGTAGCTGCACCATTTTCTTACCTTCAAAAATGTTTGAGGGCTCCAAATTTTTCCACATTCTCACCCCAGTGTGCCTAAAGTCCTATCTTATTAAGGATATGTCTTGTATTTTCCTAATGACCAAAGATATCACCAATTTTATGGCTATATTGGCCATATTTCTTAGAAAAATGTGTAGTTCAAATCCTTTGCCCAGTTTGTAAAAGTTAACTTTTTATTGCTGATTTGTGAGTACTATATACAGTACTTGCTCTGGACCAATACCCTTCTTTTGTATATGTTATATCCAAACATTTCCTACCATCCTTTACTTTGTTGTCTCAATTTTTAAGTAGTGTCCCTTGACAAAGACAGTTTTAATTTTGACAGAATTCGATTTATCTAATTTTTTCTTCGGTATATTTGTGCTGCTGGTGTCGTGATTTTTAAAAATTGCCTAATCAAAGATCAGGAAGATTTACTCCTATGTTGTCTTCTACAACATTTATAGCTTTAGTTCCATGATCCACTTTCAGTTTTGTGTGTGGCTCGAGATAAAGATTTGATTTCATCTTTTTGCATGTGGATATTCAATTGTTTCAGCACCATTTGCTCAAAAGACACATATTTCAGTCCTAGATTATAAAAAAATGAATTAACTATACATGTAAAGCTTTATTTCTGGATTCTGGATTACATTCCATTGATCTATATGCTTTTACATTTTCAATCTAAGGAGAAACACATGGTTAAGGATTCCTTTTATGCAATACATTTTTCTCTCAGTGCTTTGAAATTTTCTTTTTGTCTTTGTTTTTCAACAACTCACATATAATGGGTTCAGATATGGTTCTGTGTGGTCCCATGAACCCTGGAGATCACTGAGCTTACTGAAGGTACAAAGTATTTTTCCCTAAATTTAGGAAAATTTTGGCCATTGTTTCTTCAAATAGCTTTTTCCTGTCCACATCCTTCAGCTCTTTCATGTCTGCAGACCACCGCTCCACAGCATTCTGTTTGGTGGAATCTCAGACTTCCCCGACAATCCTCATTCACTCTTCTTTTCTCTGTCATCTCTGTGGAAAGCATGACTTACTCAGCCTGCCTCAAAGTCTGCCTTTCCCTTCCTCTGCAGCTTGAATTTGCTCCTGAAACCCTGTAGTGAATTCCCTTTCTTCAGTTACACTGTTCATTCCAGAAATTACAGATCTTTTCCATTGCTTCTGTCTCACTGACAATCTGAATTAGAAAGGTGTATCTTACATTTTCCTTTATTTCTGTAGTCACTGTTTCCTTTGGGTCTTTGAACATATTTATAATACCCGATTTAAAATATTTGTAGTGCCAGGGATTTAGTTCCGCGGCAGTGCGCCAGCCTGGCAAATGCAAGTTCCTGTGATTGCTCTCTTCCTGGGAATAGATTATTTTCCCGGACTGCTTCCTTTCTTATTTTCTTGCATATCTTTTACTTTTTTGTTAAGAACTGGGCATAGACTATGGCAACTTGAGAAACCACAATTCTCACTCCAAGTCGCTTCTTGTTGCTGCTGGTAATGATTGTTTAGGGAATTTCTTGGTTAAATCCTTAAAATTTGGTATTCTCTGTTTCATCCTACCACTACCTGGATTCTCCTGTTCTTAGCTAATGACTGGACAGAGACTTTCTCGAACATCTCGAACCAGCATGTCTGCTGTCCTTTGCTACAGGGGTCCTGCGTGTGTCAAAGGGCACATACTCAGTGCTGAGCGTCTGTAAAATCTGCCCTAGCTTCCACCGCGTGCCTGTACTGGCGCTCAAGGTCACCCAGAGATGAAGGTTTAGGGCGTTCTCCCGTCATTTTAAAGCCCAGAAGCCTCACAGCTACTGGAAAGCGTGCGTAGCACTATAAAAGCGTGAAAGCCTGGAAGTGTCCGGGAACAGGTCAGAGCTTTCCAAACCTCTATGAGCCCCGCACTTCCCGGACTTTCCTTCTTACCCTTCGCCAGGCGCTTGATTGCCTGTCCTGGCACCAGCTGAGGCAGCTGTTCCTGGGCTGTCGTCCACGACCCTAAGAAAAGGGTTTTCCCACGGAGGGAGCTCAGGTCTGTTCAAAGGACAGAGAAAGAGGCTGTTCGGAGGCGGTGGTAGCTGAAGCAGCAGCTCCCTGAGGACAGGGCTTTCTGGGAAGCCCGCCTGCCCTTCCTGGCATCTTCTGGATTGCGACTGTTTCAAGGCAACCGGGCAAATCAAATCATCACAAAGTCAGTTCTCAATGATCTGTAACCATTTTTTTTTCCTTAAAGAAATCAACCTCCCATCTCAGCAAAGTTTCAGTTAATCTGTAGAGTTCAGAAAATGTTGATTTTAACAATTTTGTCACTGTTGATTTCTGAAGCAGCCGATTTTTTGAGCCTCTTCCTTTGCTATTCTGGAAAGCTTTCTCCTAAATAATATCTTCTAAAGTACCAGTCTGAGCATTTTACTTCCTTTTCTTAAAAAAAAAAAATGTATGCAATGGCTTCCTTTTAATTTTCAAACAAAGTCTCCAAAATGACCTCAAAGCTCCTTGTGACCTGGTCCTCACCCAGAGCGCAGCCCCTAACTCTAGCATCTCCCCTTGGGGTCCTCTCAATACCCACAATAAACCACCACCCTGCCAGCCTCTGGCAGATTTTCCCTCTACCTGCAAACCTCTCTCTCCTCTCCTCATTCCACCCACAACCAGGGTAATTCCCACCAACCCTCGGGTTCCCCTGTAAACGCCACCTCCTGGGGCCGACTTCTCTGCCTCTCAGGCAAGACTCAGTCTCTGCATCAAGCGCGCTCGTGGCCCTCTGTATTACTCACCCATAGCACTCACTCTGGCAATCAGGGATTGTAATTTGTGTAAGCATTTACTGAGCATTAAGATTGTGATGGCCAAGATCTACTATGGATCAGGGGAACATATACAACACAAGTTAGCAGAAATGAATGAATGAATGAGTGAATGAACAGAACAGAAGATATCCATTATGTAAAAACCTGGTCACCAAAGCTGTCCTGTCTGGAGGAGGGCACCCCCAAAATGCTAGGGGTCCCTCTGTTTCAGCCAGTGCAGAGCCTCAAAATATTTCACTTTCTAAATTAAAGAGGGTTACTCAATTACTTAAAAATTATGTGCACCATGTTTATAGCAGCTCAGTTTGTAATAGCTAAATCTTGGAAACAACCCAAATGCCCATCAACTCTAGACTGGATAAAGAAGATGTGGTTATTTTATAAAATGGAGTATTACTCTGTCATAAAGAATGATGAAACTGAATCATTTATACTCAAATGGACATACCTTCAGGACATACTTATAAGTAAAATAAACAGGTCACAGATGTGAAAATATTGTATATTTTCTCTGATATATGAAACAAGTTACAAATGTGTTCTAGAATGCATGGTTGATACTGTGAAATAGTAAATATTCAAAGGGTAATGAGGCTTAGGGGTAAATAATAAGGAAAGAAAAAAATTGATGGTTAAAAAAAGGAAACAATGCTTGTGTATATGGGGGTGGGGGGCGTAGGGTGGGTAGGGGAGGGGAAAAATGAGAATTAAGTTGTGTGCTCTACTGGTACAAATTCTCAATGTGGAATGTAATCATGATGTGTATATATAATGTACCAATAAAATGTAAAAAAAAAAAACTTTATCCAAACATTATACGAAAAAGTAAAAAAAAAAAAAATTTACTGATCTGTAGCAAGCCTCTCACGGAGACAAAAGCATCTGAACTCCCAGCGGGCAAGCGATTGTGGTAAGCGTCCTTCCAGGCTGCACACTGCTCGGGACAGCCTTCAAATGCTCGAGCGCAGGCGGCGGCCCCAGACCCCTCGGGCAACCCGCGCTCCAGGCGGCCCCTAAAAGCTTCCCGTCTACAGGCAGGTTCGCGGGCCTCCTCTAGGCGAAAAGCTATCTCGTCTGGAGTCGGTTTCCACCACCTTCCACTCAGGCTGCTCGACTCTTAGAGCAGCAGGTGCGACGAGATTTGGGGAAAAGGCTGAGCAGTGAAGCCGTGGAAAGCAGGAGGGCGAGCTGGCGCCGTGGGCGTGTCTCGACAGCGCACTGCGGAGAGGCGCTCCCGGCCGCGGCCATCGCGGCAGGGCCTTTCTCTGGGGGGAGAGACACCCTGCTTCCCGCTCGTACACCCCACGGTGGCCCCGCGGCTGCCTTGATTAACTGGCGACGGGAGATAACCCGAGCTCGGGGAGACACGCGACAGCAGCGGGCTGCAAGCGACGGTCCGCTGTGCACGCCCCCAGCTCCCGCGAGGGCCCTGACGAACGACGCGCCTGCGCCTGGCTCCGCGCCGAGCGGGGGAGGGGAAGGAGTCCGCGAGGGCGCCGCCTCCCACGGAAGGGCCCGGCGCGCGCTCGTGCTCGGCCCTCCGCGCCGCGCCGGAGACACCCCCCCCCCCCCGCGGTTCGCTGGGGCCGCCATTAATCACGCGCCGCTGTGAAGAAAGGGAGGGTTAGGAGGAGCTGGGAGGGAGGGAGCTCTGCTCCCCGCCTGTGGTGGGGAGAAGGATGGGAAAGCAGGGGACCCGGGAGGGAAACCGCTGCGTTAGGACCGACCCGAGGAACTTAAAACAGGGTTCTCAGAGCTGAACCCCAGCGGGCCACAGCTGGATGCTCTGCTGCCCGCCGCGGCTCTGTGGAGAGGTCCTTGGTGCAACATCGCCACCTAGGGACGCCTCTGAGAACAGCAGAGGGAGACGGCTGAAAACTCCTGACACCAGGGCGGGGTAACCCCAGCGGTGCGCGACCGCGCACTAGGCGGAAGGTGAAGCAAATAGGTCACCAGCAAACAGAATTGTCTGCGTTTGTGTTGAGACCTACAGCGTGTGGTCTGCACCAAGTGAAGGTAGTGGCGATGAGACCTGTCCACAAAGAAGGCATCGCCATGAGAGAGCACGGATGATCCTTCTATTCTTGGGGAGGAGACACCAGCCTTCTCAGGCCTTCATGGTTTCCCCAGGCAAATGGCTGCTGCTCTCAAGTGGGCCTTTCTTTTAAGACCGTCTGAACGGGTTCCCACGGCCATTTTTCTCCAAATTGGTGTTAAAATCTGTGTTGCTATGTTCAAGAAGGGGAAATCTCAGTTTTCCCGTCACCTGGTCACTACCATCCAAACTGTTTAAGGTATATCTGGGTGCTTTCTACTGCAGAGCAAGTGCCAGCCTATTGTGTTTATAGCTCAGTACTCGGTAGATCGAAAGCAGAAGGGTCTGTTGGTGATCTCTACATTTCTGCACTGTTATTTCAGTGCTGTAAGGGCTTACTTACACACATGGTCTTAGTCCACACACACACACACACACACGTATGCCTCTACAAACCACTCCAATTCCATAGATGAGAATATTCAGAGCAGATACTTTCAAGAATACTAAGTAGCTCTCCCAAGATCTCAAAGAATTATAAGAGTCTCAAACTAGCTTTATCAGGGAAAGTAAACTATTTTCCAAGCTGTGAGACTTTAGTGTATTTGACCTCTCAAAGCATTCTTTGATCCTTTTTTATCTGTACACTGAAGAAATTGGATGACAAGATTGTTTTGTGATTCTTGCATAGAATCTGGAAACAAGAGAGACATGAAACTTGAGGTATCTTAGGTCTCCAACTATAAGTGCCTCAGCTACGGAAGGAGATTCAAATCTGGACTATCCTACTTATGGCAACACAAGGCATTGCCCAAGGCATGGACTCATCATCAGCCACGACATGGGTTTCTCTCCTTTGTTTTATGCATGAAACCAAGGTACTCTGCAGCTTCCCTGATGATGGGATGTAATAGTAACACCCAAAACCTAAAGGAGGGGGAGGTTCAATCTGGCTCATAGTTACAGGGGACACAGTCCATAGCCGGCTAGTTCCAAGCCAGGAACGTCATGGCAAAAGGCTGCGGCAGAGGAAAGATGCTTCTTCATGGAGGCTGGGAAGCCGAACAGAGCACAGCTCAGTGCCAGAGAGGAAGGGGTGAGGGGAACTGACTGTACTACTTGTGGTCACACTTCCATGACCCAGCCGAACGCACTCAACCGTGCGCTTCGCTTCGCTAAGTCTCTCAGTTACTTTTGCCCTGCAGCAGAGGAGGAGTGAGGCTTGGAACCCGACACGGTAGAGCACCTTCCGGCTTTCTTGCCAAGGGCATTCAGAAGTCGCCACGCTGTGCCGGTGTGTGCTCAGCACACAGCCCTCCACTGTGAGGGCTGCATGTCGGCACTGAACCATAGGGAAAAACCAATCATGGGAAATGTTTAAAGTAAATTCTAAGAGACTTATGCAAGATTTGTTTTTGCAATCTCTTTATTGAAGCCACCTTGGGATGGGCCATGGTTGACAGCATTTCCCCAGACAGAATGTTAAATACAGCATTCAAACCAGAAAATTACTCATCGATTTGCCCTGTGCAAAGACGAATGTCTACTCAACTCCGTTCTATCCCAGTGCAGGTCTTATTGCTGTTTAGCAGAGCAATCTGAGAAAGTGTCCCTAATGAAGCAACACAGTATGTAAATGCTTTCAGCACATGGCGCCGGACAGGCCCAGAACCCTTGCCAAAAATATACAACAATCAGCACCCAGGGCTTCTGAAACGCACAGCTCAACAAGGTGGCCACACTCGCAGATGACAGCAGCACAGCAGCTGACATATCACCCAGGAGCAGATGCACAGGGTGAATGAAAACTTGGGCCAAAGAGGCAGCAGACACGGCGGATGGTAATTCCCTGCCCCAGAGTCTCTGAAGTCACTACGGTTTCGGCTTTGGCTTAAAGACAGTTTTCCTAACGACAGGTGACTGCTATCTGTAAGGCCCTACCAGGCCACATGTGCCTAATGATGCTTCCTCATTTGGATCCAGTGTTTTACGGCTCACATAGGGGCACCACATGCCCAGTCTCATTTGCTTCTCTTTACTACCCTGTTAAACAGGTGGCCAGGTACCCAGTGTATTGGCTGCATTTTGTTCTTTAGAGAGATGTTGTCAAGAATGTTACATTTATGTGTGCACTCACCAAGCTTGTATGAAAGGCCCCTCCTGTCTGCCTCCTGCAGGAGGTGGAGACGCACAGAGGAAATAAGGGGAAAGGCAGAGGTGAGTCAAGTATGATCTGAATGTGCAGGTTTTCAAGGAATCCACTCAACTCGGGTAGAGGCAGCGGGACAAGCAGATGTCCGTTATTCCATCTAGACAAAGTTCTCATCTCTGAGGGATTCGCAAGCATTGGGGGAAATACAGGGAAGAGATGATCTTGAACAGTTGCTTTTCTAAATTGAAAGGAATATTATTTAACTGCAATTTCAGGCTGATCCTCAGAAAATAATGTTATATAAGAATTATGGAATTATATGTACATTGGGGCTATGGATCAGCTCCCCAGTTTATGGTACATTTTATTATTGAGACTCCTAAATACAAAGTTATTTTAATTTAACTCCCAGTTCTGTGTAAGATAGATACTAAATTATCATTCTCTAGCACACTGGTATTTATTCCTCCTATGGAAATGTATGTTGGTACTTGATATCCAACTTCTTCCAGCTCCCCTGCCTCTATATTTGCTATCCTGTAGTGATTACTATTCTATCTTCTATAAAATCAAGTTTTCCCTTCTACATATGAGTGAAGACATTGATTCTTCTCTTGAGACTAACACCAGAAGCCCTAGGAAAGACAAGCAAGCACTTTTATCTCTATGTTCCTGAGGCTTATCGAAGTTGAATGGCTTGTACAAGATAATCAGTCAAGAAATTAGAACTTCCTACAGAACTTGTCCATGTTGAGTCCTGTCTTAGTTACTATTTTTATTGCTGAGACAAAGTATTTGACACCCAAAGTTAAAGGAGAGAAGGTTTGTCTTACTTAGCTCACAGTTTGTAGAGATTTCAGTCCAGTCAGCTGGTTGCAAAACAGGGTGCCAGGGAAGAGCATTCAGAGAAGAAACAGTCCATGGCAGGACATACAGGAAGCAGCAAGCAGCAGAAAAAGCAGCAGTGAAACAAATTGCCTTTTCGCTTTTATCCCATCCAGGATATAAGGATTTTGAGCGGTGCTTCTCACAAGCAAGGTCATCCACAGCCAGAACTACATGAAACCAATCTGTGGGCTAATTCAGCCCCACAAAACCTTGATCTGAGTGTCACACACTCTAGAGCCAGGCAGCTCTGAACAGCATGACTTAGGAGCTCATGAGGTTTGGGGAACATCTAGATAGCATAACATAGTTTTAATCTGGACTGTAATCCAGTGCTTCTCAAACTTGATGTCAGTAAAAGCCACCTAGGTGTCTCAGGAAACAACAGATTCAGGTTCACAGGGTCTGGAGATTCAGCATTTATACAAGCTGCCCACTGGTAGCAGCATCTTCAGTCCACAGACCTTGCTTTAATTATCAAGAATTCAGAATAACATTCATGTTCTAAAAGTATGTATTACCAAAACTGTGCATACCCATGTGTGTGTGCGTGTGTGTGTATGTGTGTAAGACCAGAGGACATGGATAATAGCAATGGTGAATCTGTGCAGCAGAACTATGAAGTAGGAGGGTCCATAGAATTTATAATATAAGGCTAGGCCTAGAGGTTTAAAGATCGATCTAGTACAGATAATGTGACTTCAGAAAATTCATACCAACTTCAAGTTCTCCAGTTGGTAGGGACCTAAGAAAGCATCAACAGGAATCCATGAGTATTTTAGGTTCTTAACACTGAGTATTTAACCAAGACAAGAACTCATTTGTTAATGAAAACACAGATTCATTGATAAGATTTACTGCGGCTTGTTTTCCTTTAGTCTTCCTGTTGTCGGTTTAACACTTATTAACTGTACTGTATGCTCAGATATAAATATCTTTGGTTAATTAAGAATAGGAGAATAAATTAAGTTTTAATAAATGCAATTCAAGTAGTGGATGGAAACTAAGGGCAAATTGATATTAAAAATATCAGGGATTAATTCAAGCCTCTTACATTGTGAGATTATTATTATTTGTTGTTTTATCATTGAGTCTTTTCTTGTTAGTGTACTGGTTTTGTATTAAATTATTCCATAAATATGAAGGAATAGTATGGTTTAGAGCTAAAATGTCTGCCAAGGTTTTAGGGTTCAGAGGTAAGGCTACTAAAATGGAATTGGACCGTGGAGCCATTATATTTGCCAGTGGATTAATCCATTGATAAATTCGTAACTGAGTATGCTGTTAGGAGGTGGGCCTCTACAAAGTGATCCCTGAGTGTATAACCTAAGCGTGTATTTTTGTCTCTGAAGCCTTCCTTCCTTCTCTGCTTCATGGCTGCCAAGCGTGAACAGCTTTCCTGTACCAGCCCCTTCCGCCATGTTCTTTCTGCCTTGGACCCTTTCCACCATGGACTGAATCCCCTGAAAATGAGACGCTTCTCAGAAACATCCTGTCCTTCTGTCGGAAACTGCAGAGAACTCACTTGGACTTATGACTTAGTTACTTGGACATAGGGATGTCTGACCTGCCCTCTAGTTTCAACTACAGAGATTATTGCGGATAGCTGCCCTGACTTCTGCATGCTAGGACTTTGGATGTGAAGACTTGGTGCCAAGTAAAGGTGTGGTGAGCTCAGGTATTGGGCTGCCTTCTGCTGCTTCTGCTGAAGGTAGCAAGAGTCGAGCCCTGGGTCATCCTGCTTTTCAAGGTTCCAATTTTGTTGTTTTTTAATCCTTTTACTGCAGGAGTCACGGGGGACTGCAGTTTGTCACAAAGGTTCTGGCTGCATCCTCTTCCTGTCTCCCACACTTGGCACCCAACGTGGGGAGCCAAATGTGAGAAACGCGGGAAGAGAATGTACTTAGAAACTTTGCATTAGCTTCTAGTCTCCTGTGAGTTGATGGCACACAGTGAAATATTTTTACTTGCTTATTACTGAACATAGGCTTCCAAATTCTAAGTGATCATATATATTTAATAACAACTAAGGTGCTAGATATTTTTTGTTTTACTATATCCACCAGGTATACTTTTAAATACATTTTAGTGCTAATTTCAAACATGGGTTTCATTTAAGGCCTATTATGTCAGCTCCCTGAAAGGGGTCCCTGTCTACAATCTTGTCTACACCAACACTTCTCAGCTCAAAGCAGTTGAATGATACCTGCGCCCTTTCTCCCCTAACCACAGTTAGAGATAGTCTTGCATATAAGAACTTTATAGACAGCATATTATGAGTTCTCACATTATGTAGGGGCAAGCCATTGTTGGGTGAGCTTGTTTTTTCCTAAAAACACATTTACATAAAATTAAAAGAAAAGAAGATATATTGGGAATAACCCTGTTTGGGAGAAATAATTCCATGGTCAAAACTGTGACCAGGCCCACCTACAGAAAGACTTTGGACTTAACTCACCTTCACCTCTGGAAGCAACAAGGACTCTAGTGGTCCCACATGCTGTGGTGCTTCAGGGCAGAACTGCTCCATTACCTGTCTGCCCTGCCCTCCAGATCTTTTGGAATGTCTGGAATAAAAGGTGTGGCAAGCTCAGGTCCAGGTTTTGGCTCCCCCGAGTAGAATGGATCAGGCCCAAACTCAGTTTCTTTTCTAAGTCTCATTTCTGCCTAATTATTTCTGCTGTACCTTCAACTAACAGGAGACTAGAAGCTAATGCAAAGGATCTTGTTACATTCCCTTACCCTGTTTCCTACATCCTTTACATTGCAGTTGTCACTATTTTGTCCCAGGGGTGTCCAGGCATAGAACATTATTGTTAGACCTAGTACATCTTCAAAAAGCCTCATGTGAAAAACATTTAGATTGGCTGTAGTCATCTGTGCATTAAGCTATTGACAAATTCACTGCTGAATGTATTGTTAGGAGGTGGGTCTCTACATCATGATCTACAAGGATTCATTCCTTCTCCCAGCTCCTCCCTTCTCTCTCACTTTCCTAGCAACACTGCAGTGAGCAGCCTTCCTTTGTGAAGCCCTTCCACTATGCAGTTTCTGTCTGGGAACCCACAAATCATGGACTAAACTTTCTGAAACCATAAGCCCAAATCAACATCTCCTCTTTTAAGTTTTGTGTGGTTGGTATTTTGTCTAAGAAACAGAAAAGTGACTGATACAATGACTATGCAAAGCTTTAAGAGTAAGTTAAGAACCAAAAACACATCTCAAATACTGTGTTATCAAAATACTTGTAATAGTTAATGAATAATCTTGTAAGGGCCAAGAACTTAACACTGATTGTCACATTCAACTATCAAAATAACTAAAAGAAAAGCAATTTACATCACCAGAGTATAGGCAAGGAATCTGCACCTCAGACACATTCATAACTTTCACAGCGAGTATCATGCTTAGCCCACTGGATCCTAAGTCTGTGTTCCAAAGCCTGTGTGTATCATCAGAAGCTACATTTTGATTTACTTAAAATTGCAGTCCTTGAGCACTGAGGAGAAATTCTTGGTGTTTGAACAAACCTGTGGGTTTTTTTTTCCAAAGATATTTATAAAGACTAGAGGAAATGTAAGCAAAGCCCCACTGTGGCCCTGACCAGCATCTCGGTGTGTTGCTCTTTCTCCTGACAGTCCTGAAACTTTCCCTCCAATGAGAGCCTGAAGCGGAGGAACATGAATCTCAGAAAACCACTGACAAGAATGCAAACTAAAACCTTTACTTTTTGCCCTAAGGACACAGTAGAACAAACACAAGTTTAGGAATCAAATAAATCCAGGTTCAGATCCGGCTCTCCCATGTCCTGGCTTCTGATCACTGACAGCTCACTGACTTCTAAGCCACCTCATTATCAGATGAAAGCAGAATAACACTGCCTTCCTCCCTGGGTGGTGCTGAGAACTAAGCCATCTTGTGGAAGTACATCCCCGGGAACAAGTCAAGGACTAAATAAATATGTCAGTCGCCCTTTTGGATCAGCTGACTTATTACTTTCCAACCCACAATTTGCTTTTGGTTTGTCTCAGCCCACCTGGGCCACCCACAGAGACTTCCCGTTAGATAACTCAGAATGGAAAAACTGAGCATTTCTTTACCTCACCCTAATTCAGGCATATTATGAAATACTGAAGCTGGATGATGACAGACTGGATTACTGCACCACTCTGAAAACGAGTACTGCTTTTCAAATACCTCAGATTGTAGCCTGAGCAAAACCGGTGTGAGCAAGCACTTCTCAGGGGCAGAAAACCACTCTGGTGAAGTCAAACTCCCACCGGCCACATTCTGGCACAATCATATCTTACATATTCACTCTGAGAAAGAAGAAAAGTAAACACTCCAACAAAAACAGTTTTCCCTTCCAGCTCAGACTCTACATTTGAAATACAGAGAACAGAACATGTGTA
>PVIC010039178.1:0-17255 GCA_004025085.1 Thryonomys swinderianus
AAAAAAAAAACAAATTTGCTGAAATTTATTTTTTGCTTTCAAAATAAATTCTGTAATGACTTGGAGACGTTGATAAACAGCCTAGACACGTGATCGTGAAATAGTGTTAGATTCCCCCTGAATATGTAAAGCAGTTAAGGCTTTCTGCACTAGCTCAGAGCCCACACTTTCCCTAATAATTATGAAAGACACAAAAGAGGAGAAAAGTGTGCAGTGAATGTCTCAGCTCCTGTCATCCAGCATGGATAATGGTCAACAATGAGTTTAACTCTGCTGCCCATGTTCTTTCCCTTGGGGGAAAATTTATTATTATTATTATAATTAATTATTGAGACAGGGTCTTGCTTTGTAGTTCAGGCTGGCCCTGAGCTCACATGTAGCCCAAGCAAGCCTGGAACTCAGCAGTCCTCCTGCCTCTGCCTCCCGAGTGCTGGGATACAGGCATAAGCCACCACGCCCAGCTGGGGGCAAATTATTTTAACCCATGTTGATTTACAGAAAATCTTATCCCTTATCTGATTTCCATGTACACAGTCTAGTTGGCTAAGATGCCATTACCTCCTCAAGGATTAACAAACACTAAACATTCTTAATTTAAATGACTGTATAGTCAAAACCAAAAGTATAGTCCAACACACTGAGTTAACCTGACAAGTACTTCATTATACAGACGTGTTTCCTCATGTCGACAAGAGCGACCAAATTCTGGTACAGATTACTTGGTGATTTGTTTAAAATCATTTTAGAGATGGACAGAAATGTCAGTGGATCCCATATTCACAGTCTCCTATAGGTGGAGCTAAGTTCTGCTTTGTAAAATAACTTTCAATCACAGGATCTTGATGATGATTTTCTTAGGCAGTGTACCAGCCACATCTCTATCGCTGTGGAAAAATTCTTGGCACTGATAATTTAAAAATTTAATTTGGTTCATAACTTAAGAGCATTCAGTCTGTGGTTGGCCTGCTCCCAAATTCCATGGTGTAGACACTCGGTGGAGGAAAGCTGATGGCAAGCAGCGAAGGAGAAAAAGGGAAGGAGAGGAGGACAAGACTGTAAGCTTTTAGTTCACACCCAGGGGGGTTCACCTGCATCGATAAGGCCTCGCCTTAGAGCAACTCCAGCTACAACTCAATAGTGTGTGAGTCCAGTGGTGAGTATCACAATCACCAATTCAAACCCCAGCAAAAGCCCCACCTCTGAACACATGAAGCCTGAAGGGTCACTCTAGGACTAAAGCATAAAAGGCATTTTCCTGAAAGCACTTGGCATTTATCTGAATGCTTCGGCTTTAATCAACACAAATGGTTTTATCACTATCCTTATGGCTTCACTGTTCTCAGAAAAAAAAAAACCCTGCAAATTTGAGAAGTAAAAGAGAAGAAATTAATTCAGGCCTCAAGTAGATTTTATATCGGTGTTAGCCTACATTCTGTAGTTCTATTGCTCTGAGGAGCTTCTGACCCACTCTTCTCCTTATGCTGACTTTTCTTCTATTTCTCTTATTTTCTAGTAACAGTTCCTCAAACAAATGTTGGGATTGATTTCCTTCTTTCTGAAAATCAAACTTAGCCATTGTATTCTAATTTAGCATATTTGATAAGTGAAATTACTTTATATAACAATATGTTTTCTTCCCTTTTAGATTATGATATTGTTGAAGGAAGATAAGAAAAAATAAATCATATTTGTTTCTCCTCAATAAACTATCATTACAAAACATAAAACATGTGAGAATGAATACTATGATGAAAATAATTTCTATGTACAAATATAATGTGGGTATTCTATAAAATGGAGTATTGCTCTGTCTTAAAGAATGATAGGTTTGAGTCATTTATATTCAAATGGATGTACCTTCAGGACATACTCATAAGTGAACTAAATAGGTCACAGATGTGTAAATATCTTATCTATTCGCTGGTATGAGAAACCAAAAATGTAAAGGAGTTCTAGAATATATGACAGATATTGTGAAATAAAAAAATATTCAAAGAGAAATGTGGTGGAGGAGTAAGAAATGAGGGATACTGAAAAAATAAGATGGTAATACAAAAAGAGAAACAAAGCTTATGTATTTAAGGGATGGGGGTTGTGCGGTGGGTAGGGGAATGGGAAAATGAGAATTAAAATTGTGTCATAAACTGGTACAAATTCCCAATATTGAGTGTGATTATGATGTGTATATACAATGTATCAATAAAGATATTTTTTGAAAAATAATACAATAATGAACTATATTTCAGACAACCTGAACTACAGCTTAACTGATGTTCTTGGTGTGGATTTTTTTAATACCTCTAACCATCCTTGTATCTGTCATGTACAACATGTGTAATTACTGGGAGTCCAATGTATTGAAAAACTACAGATATTATTAATTTTGTAAAACATCAGGGAAAATTATATTCACCTCAACCCGGGATGTTAGACCCATTAAACTTCAAAGAAGAAACACAGTTCCTGACATATGTAAGTTTTCACTGTGTGTTAGTTCATGTTTGTATATATCACTCCAAAACTAAGCCACCACATTTGAAGAGGCATACAGAGAGCACATAGTTATTACTATGTGTCTAAAAAGCTCTGCTATAATAAGCACATTTTAAAGACTACTCAATGATAAAGTTTAAGACTATTTCATATAATATTAAATTAGTGGAAGCAAGCAAAATAAATCTCCAAAGATCTTTGAATAATTATCTCATATGCCTTTATTGGGGAAAAACAAGGTTTTTTTTGGTGGGGCAGTTTTGGAGAGGCACAATATTTATTATTAGATTCACCCTGTAGTAGGAGAACTAGTAGAGTATTATCATGCTCGATGAACCACTACATATGTTCAAACAAACATATATCAAAATGAAAGTATAGAGATTGCTGCTTTTCAGAAGTGTCTATTATCAATAAACACAGTTTCAAGTGCACAAGCTAATGCAATTATTTTGCCATTAAGCATAATTTATTCTTCTATTTTATGCATGGTTGTCAAATCTTTATACAATGAGTCAGATAATTCTTTGTACAACATTTAGTACCTCTATAAAATATTAGATTTGAAACATATTGAACAAGGAATTCCCTTCTACCATTTCATCTCAAACAAAACATTTGCTGCTAACAAACTTGATACAGACATAATCCAATGATAATCTGCATGTGGCAGAATGCCCAATAGCTATTTACATATGGCTGCCATCTTGTCAATCAGTCATGCCTGACCTGCAAAAATTTATTAATCTGATATGACCAAAATGGTCATGCCATCATTATTTCTATGTCAAATAGATACAGCAGGTCAAACTATTTAATTGTAAATTTGGCTTAATACAAGTTTTACAAGTAGTGAGAAAGAGTCCAATGGGATGTGCTAATTAATATGTGTAGATAGGTGGTCGATCAGAGGTAGAAAGAACATGTAGGGGAATAAAAGAATAGAAAAATACAGCATGACAGCATCTTTCAGTTAACCTTTGGTAAGAATGATCCAGGGACAAACAGTCTAGAGTCAAAGAGATTGAGGACAAGTGACAGGTTACTCTCCTAGAAGAATGGTAAAAATGTGGAGAACCTAGAAAAGAAGACTTCATACAAAGTCAAGCCTTTGTCAGACACTTAAGTCACCAGAGAGCTATTAAAAGCAAGACAAAACAGAATCTTACGTAAAATATACATGGCATGGATCCATGAAAAGAAAAACAGGTTTGAGAGTCAAGTAGCTGTGCTAACAGGGCTAGAGCTTCATACATGCCAAGATAGAAAGTCAAAGTATAAAATCTAAAGCAGACCATAGAAGAAAAATGATTAGATGTTTCATGTTTATACTATGGTGTCAGAATTTGGAGCTGAAGTGTCTCCCAAAAGCTCATGTGCTGAAGGCTTTGTGCCTGATTCAGGAGTGGTCAGAGGTGGGGACTTGGAGGGGTGACTGGATCTTGAGTGCTCTGGCCACTGTACGTAGATCCCTTGATGGCTTCATAGTTTAATAGCTTATTGTGACATGGAAACTTTAGGAGGTGGAGCCTTATTAAAAAGAAGGAAATCACTGAGTTTGTGCTGTTGTGGAATGTATTTTGTCCTAAACATGGGCAGCTTCTCTGTCTTTGTCTTTCTCTCCCTTTCCTGGCTACAGTGAGGTTAGCAAATTTGCTCCACTGTGTTTCATGCTATCATGTTCTGCCTCAGCACAGGCCTAGAAATAATGGTGTCAAGGAACCGTGGACAGGAAATGCTAAAGCTCTGAGCCAGAATACACATTTCCTTCTTTAAATTGGCCTTAAGCAATGAAATATTGACAGACACAAGGAGACAATGAGTTTTCGAGTCCTTCTTAATTAGAAGAAGGATTTTCTCAAGGATGTTGTTTAGTTGAAGAACTCGAGATGCAAGATGTGGAGAAACATGAGCTCTTACAAAATGAATACTAACACAAATATGTTTTAGTAAATATTTAACAAAATAGCTGTCTAAGGTCAGAGAGGAGTCAGAGGGGTAAAATGGCCTTATTTAGAACAATATTGACTTCTTGATGCATATGCTACCAGCAGGGCTAATTTCAAGCTGTTATTGCATTTTTAATTTTCATGCAAATTTTCAGAAAATGTTAACAATTAGTTTTTATGAGCTAGTAAAAACCAGTTCTTTTACAACCTACATACCATTCATGAGTCCATATGATGAAGGATTTATTACTTTTATTGAGTATTTTTGCTAAAATATATACATTTGATTATTATTTGCTTTTCAAGTGTTTTATTATATCATGTAGAAAACATTTACTGTGAAACATTTTTTTTTTTTGAGACAGGGTCTTGCTTTGTAGCTCAGGCTGGCCCTCAGCTTACTATGTAGCCCAGACCAGCCTTGAACTCAGCAATCCTCCTGTCTCTGCCTCCAGAGTGCTGGGATTACAGATGTGAGCCACCATGGCCGGCACTGTGGTATGTGGTATTAATTGCTGGTGGGCGTGAGTCACCATGCCCAGCATTGTATGTGGTTACCAGGGATTGAGCTCAGGACCTTGCACTTGTGAGGCAGGCACCGGAACCACTGAGCTAAATCTCCGGCCCCTGTGAACCATCTTTTACTGAGTGTTGCTCAGTAACTATTGTGTTCAATAGAACACCTATTTTGAAAGTATTATATATAAAGCACAAACAATTCCTAAATGATTTTACATTATACATTTCTAAAGATTCATACACTTACTTATACCGAAAAAATTATCTCCTGTTCCTTTGTTTGAAAATAGAAGCAAACCCCTTTTTGTATGTCTGTATAGATATTATCCACCTGTTTGACAAGGAAAAATATTAAATAGGAGGATATAGCGTGGTCAGTGTTGAAGTTTGGTGCCCTTTGTATGCCTACTGGATTACTTGTGTCTGGAAACGTGGTTCTCCAGGCACCATGTTGAATCATTCCAAAGTCCGATGACAAATAGGAACCCAGAAAGTGCTATCCTTATCTGTTCTGGTCCCAGCATTTTGGAGACCACAGAGATGATGGAATAGAGGTTAGTTATTTCCATTAAATTATGTCTGAAGTCTTGACCTTTAAAATGTTGAAAGTTCATAAAAACAAGAAGAAACAACTGAATTTTAATATTCTGTTATTGTCTTAATTTGAGGTATTACAAAGAATGCTATAGAGTGGTTAGCCCAAAGAACAGAATTCTCTTCTCACCATTCTGGAAGCTGGAAAGGCTAAAATAGAGGTGTCAACATGATCATTTCTGATAAAACCACAATTCCTGTTTTGCAAATGAGTATTCTTTCTCTGTACCCATATGCAGTGGAGAACAGACAGAGAAAGCAATTTCAGTCTTTGGTGTCTTCTTTTAAGAGGTCTAAGACCAATTGCAGGGCTTCCTTCTCACGACTGAATTACCTACAAAATGTGCTGTTACATAATATAATTATACTTAGGCTAGGATTTAAACCTGAATTTTGGGTTTGGGGAGCCTTAATACTTAGTCCCTGGCAGTTATGGTATAGTTTATCACTAGCAGAAATTTCTATTGTTTTGTCCCTACTTTTGTCTGTATTTGTACAACTGCCTGTAGTTCAGGACAAATACAATATGGAAAATGAACAAAGCTATACTTTATTTTTTCATAGTTTAAGTTACTGATACTATTCATAGCCTATAAGTTGAACCCAATAATTTATAATGACATTGCTTCAAAATAACAGATCTATTATAAATTCTACAAATAGGAACTCTATACCAAATGATGCTTTACCACGCTAATTCCTTCTAGGTAGGAAATATAAGCCACAAAACCATTAAGCTTCCAGTCCTCTTCTACACAAGTTCCATGCAGAGGTTTGCCAATTTTATTCCATATCTAGGCCTTCAACATTACATTTTGTTTCTCCTTATACATGTTTAGGGGTAGAAATTTCAATCTTTCTGCTACAACGAATTTAAGGCTTGGTCCCTGGGTGTCCCTGAGGTAGCTTGGTGGTATATGTGTTTCACAAGCATGAGACCCTCTGTTTAATCCCCTGTACCCAAAACTAGTAATTTTTTAATAAAAAAATTTAAAAATCACTAGTCAACTGTGTCAGCTTTTGTTCACCTGGATTTATAACTGGTCTACATATGTTATGAAATTGCTACAAATAACTTTGTGTGTTTTTGTATCTGGGCAAGGAGTAATAATTTTCATATTAAGGTAAACAAAAATAAAGTTTTCTCTTTATCTCCTCTCCTCCATCATCTGTAGGTTACATGTAGTCATCTATTTTTCAAATCCTCAAATATTTTACATTTTATATTATACACTTACATCTCAGAGATGTGTTGTATGGTTTTTTTCCTTCAAAATAAACTGGGTAAGGGATAAAGAAAGAATTCATAAAGTGAAGACCTAATTTAAACATTGATACCACTAAATTGGCTCCAGTACAGTGCCTGAGTCACCAGCAAGAGGCAAGTACTAGTCTTCCGAGCTTGTGGCTCTGTGTGTCCTCTCTGCTAATGTTATTGAATTTTTGGCTACCGATGATATAACCTCCCGCACATCAAACTACCTTTGTGTTATAAATCAAGATATTACTTAAGGTCTTATTTTTATGTAAGTCATTTTCATATAGTTCTTCCAATCTAAGCGAAGGAGAAGAGTTAATATCTATATATCGTGTGTGACATTTTCACTGAAAAAGCAATGATGGAAAAGGGAAGTTTAAAGGAGAACCTCATCTTACAATCCTGTGCTTATTTTATAAAAGGTCAGAGACACATTTAGATCCTTAAGTCCCAGATTTCAATTTTAATTTCAGCATTCTTTCCCGGTGACCTTTCCCTTTTACCAGAAAAAGACAGTGTTCTATTTGACAGTTTGTTTAACAATCGGACTGCTTCCTTGACTTTTAAGTATGAACTGAGAGCCTATCAGAGCTAGTATTATAAGGCAAGTTTTTTTTTTTCCTTGGGGGCTTCTGAGCTGTAATTATTAAGGGTGGTATATTTTTGCCTAAGGCAAGAAAGTCCTAAAACTAGGATTTGAGAATTGGATCATTAATAGAGAGAAAACAGAGACACCATCTTATCAGTGATATAATGTCTTAATGTTTCACTCCTCTTAAATGTTTACTGGGTTGTATAGGCTTATTAAGCACATGGGCTGATAAAATTGAGATTGATTTTAATTAGCATTCACATCACTTTCTCCAATGGCTGAGTAATATTTATACCATATTATTAAATTATTTTTTCACAGGTTTTAGGAAATCTCAACTATCAGCAATAATGTGATTAGTTCTAAGGTGGACGATTACAAAACATAATCCATCACTGCAGCTACCAGAATTTCTAGTCAAAACCTAGGCAGTTAAATATGTCAGAGTTGGATTTGATTTAGTGTTTTCTGCAAATATACTCTGTAAAAAAGTTAATGAAGCAAAAAATGTTTCTAACAAAAGTATTCACACTAATACTTTGAATACAAAAATGAATCAGGGCAATATTAATAAAAATGATGCACTGAAAATGACAGAAATGGCAGCTCATGTTAGAAAAAGTGCAAAATTAATCAAGCAGAGAATGGACAAAGTCAATCAAAAGTTCAGTTTTTCTGATATAATCAATTTACCAGTTGATTTAATTTTGTTTAATTCAGGGGCAGGATATTTGGCTAAAATTATTTGATTCAGTGGGAAATATTTTATTTTACAGAATAACAGATATGAGCCTTTGGGCATATTTCCCTTATTGTAATAATTGCTTAATATTCAGTGATTATTTGCACTTTACTTCTTCTTCTTCTTCTTCCACTTTTTTCCCTCTCTTTTGCAAAGACCTTAAGTTTTGTTCCAAACACTAAAGGAGACAAGTGAAATTTGTAGTGTGTCACTAGTTTTATGGAGTACTATCTAGTTAAAATGAGACAAAACCTCTTTATTAAAATATTCAAATGAAAACTTACTGAAACAATATAGAAGATATGAGTTCTGTGTGCGGAATTGGGGAAACTATTATAAGCTTTCTCAGCACTGTGTTTTGACAGATATATGAAAACTTTCTATTTCACTTTCTATTTCACCTTCAATTGCCCTCAGGATTTCTCTCAGGCATTTGACCTACCAACCTCCCAAACTCATCCAAACTGTATCCCATGAGCGTGTGAACTCCTCTTTTGCATAAATTAACTGCAATTATCTTTAAATGTTCAGCATAAGTCATATTAAGACTTTGTTGAACATCAGAGCAAAGACGGCCCCCTTGTCTACAGGTTGCTCCCAGGTATAGACCATAACTTCTCCCATTAGTATTCTAATTGACTTAAACATTAACTATTTCTCCCCAGAAGAATTATAGACACACAAGTAGATGGTGTGGTTTTGTGGAGACTCAGATAACTATGTGTAAAGAGTTTAGTTCTTTTGTCTGCCATGTGGCTTTCAGAGTTTGACAGTTGCTGAATGATCCCTACCTTAATCATAAACCCACATGTATGTATTTTATTATAGATCATAAATTATATGACTTATATTCAGTTAAATAGCATAATATCTTCTTTTGCATGAGAACTCATGAGAACTCATACCAAAGGGAAAACATGATTAAAACACACAGGATGTAGTATCACTAACCAAGAGTGTGGTCTTAGTTGTGAAATTTACATCTTTTAAAATATTTCAGGGAAATTTATCTCAATGAACATTTTGATTTAATAGAACATTGAAAATATGAAGTATTAAAGAATGGTTTCAGATAAAGATGACTCATAATGGAAAATACTGTTTATGTGTAGTCATTCGCCCACGTGGAAACTGATTTGTCAGAGGAAAATGTCTCTTCTGATATATTTTCTATTTGTTATTTGGCCTATTAGCCTATTAGAGGTTCTCTTTCTGAAGTACAAGGAAGAAAAAATGTGAAAGTTGTGAAGGACTTTTAAAGAGATGAAAAAGTTGACTTCAAATCTCCTTTACTCCTAGGGTTGTAAGTCTTTTAACAATGTTGTTTTAAAGTAGATGCACATTTATTCTTTGAAGAAAAAGTATGGCATGCTTTGATGCGATGTCCTTCCTGCAGCTATTCACTTCCTTAAGAAGAAGGGGGAAAAAGCTTTTCTGACTTGAAAGATTTGGATTTAGGGAGTCTGATTATTATAGTGCCTTTATCTTCCTCCTTCTTTCTGACCACATAGAGCACAAAGGAGTTTTTTTAGAAGTTGAGTAAGAAAATGACATTTCCCTTGGGTTGTCCTTGAGTTAACAGTTGCAGACTTTAGCTTTTCAAAATAACACATGCAGCAGCACACACAAAGAACAGTTCCTGCCCTCACTTAAAAGTTCAAAGGCAAGGGTCAAAAAATGAGTAGCTTATGAAGATACTGAACCTGTACTGAGCTAGGTTTAAAGGTGGGCAAATTTTATGAGGTTAAAGTGAAAAGACTCAATAAAGGTGTTCCACAAAAAGTTGACCACAAGTGAGACGATCTAGACAAGGTTACAGAACAGAAGAGTTGAATGTCAGGCAACACATTTAATGATCACAAATGAAAAGGGAAAGAATTGTTGAACAAGATGTGTGCTGATTTTTTCACCCCTCAGGTATTAAAAATATAGATTTACCAATAAAAATAGAATATTTTTAAACTCAAAGAACTATCCCCAATGCAGGTACAATTTGCATATAAGGCCAGACTTTTTTTTAAGAGGTATGAGAAGAGTTTATTAGGCAGAAATTTAAATTTAAAAGTATACACAATGGCACAGGATGTGACCCTTGAGGGTGATGGGCACCCTATAGTTTGAAGTTGGGAATATTTATGTATTTTTGGAAGTGAATATCTGTGCACTTTATGACTCCACGAGTCCTTCTTAGGTTTAGGGGAAGGGTGACCCATTCACAGAAAGATGACTGAAGGACAGCTTACTCCTGTCTCACAGAAAGATAATTCTAATTCATATGAAAATGGTTATTTTACAGGTGAAAATGTGGCCTAGTCACAAGTTAAAAAATACCAACTTGAGAGTTTAAAAAGGCAATGGATTGATGTACTTACAAGATAAAGGAAATTGCTGAAGTTTATTGTGTTCTGGAAGAAAGGAAGTAAATATAATTAAACTAGGGTTGTGTCCTAAACAGGCAGTTTTCATTTTTAAATTATTATTTTTCTTGCCTCTTTTTTACTTATCTTTATTTATTCTCTCATAAATCTTCCCTCCATACACAATTAGATCCTTTATTTGTAAAAGGTTTAAAAGGGCTACTGGTTCACTTTCTTATAGCTACTTCAGGCTGAACAAGGTGTTAAACCTACCTACCCAGGTATTAGAAGTCTCAAACTGCCTGATCTAAACATAGAAAAAAATAGAATCAAGATACATCATGTACAGGTACAAATTCTCAATGTTAAGTGTGATTATAAGGTATATATAAAATGTACCAATAAACTCAATAAAGAAAAAAAAAGACACAGAGGAATCTGTATTTTGCTGTTTGTTGGACCATCATGCTCTGATAATCTTGGAAATAATGCAAGAACTTTAAAAAAATTATTGATGGTTAAATTTCATTTTCAAATGATATTAAGCCACCAGGAGCTAGATGTTAAAAGTAGAATAGATTCATAATCATTCCAGAAAGATGGCAGAAGTCACTAGGGTGTGTTGTTACAGTAAAATCTATCAGGAATATTCAGCTAAATAACAAGAGTATTTAGAACTCAGATCTTAGAAAAGAAACCAGCAGTACAACTCTGTCTCTTACCCTCACAAAAATGGAAGAATGAAGTCAACAAGGGAGCATGTAAACTTCCAAAGTTGAATAAAGCGGATATAAAAATGTTAAACACCCCAATATCAATCTGTGAAACTGAAGATGTAATAAAAATCCTACCAACAAAGTAAAGCTCTGGTCCTGATGGTTTTATGACTGAATTCTACAAAAGTTTCAAAGAAGAGTTAATACCAATACTGCTCAAACTCTTTAATGAAATTGAAAGGGAAGCATTGCTCCCAAATTCATTCCTGGAAGCAACCATTTACATTGGTTCCAAAAGGAGAGAAAGTTCTCATCAAGAAGTGAACTACAGGCCAATCTCCCTAATGAATATTGTTGCCAAATTTCTTAATAAAATCCTGACAAATAGACTACAGGGAATCATCAAGAAGATTATACACCCTGATTAAGCTGGATTTATCCCAGGAGTACAAGGATGATTCAACATACATAAATAAATAAATGTAATACACTGCATAAATGGACCCAAGGACAAAAACCATATGGTTGTCTCAATAGATATAGAAAAAGCTTTTGACAAAGTCTAACACCATTTCATGATCAAAAACCTACAGAAAATCAGAATAGATGGACTTTATCTCAACTAGTAAAAGCTATATGTGAGAAACCAACAGCCAGTATCAACCTAAATGCTCAAAACTGAAAACTTTCATACTAAGATCAGGAAGAAGACAAAGATGTCCACTGTCACCATTCCTTTTTTAATACAGTGCTGGAAATGTTAGCCACAGCAATTAGACAAGGTAAATAAATAAAAGTAATAAAGACAGGGAAGGAAGAAGTTAAACTGTCACTATTTGCTGATGACATGATACTCTATACAGAAGTTCCTAAAAGCTCAACCAAAAGAACTAATCACCCAATTTTAGACTTAATCACCCAATTCAGTGGCATAGCTAAGTATAAGGTTAATGCTCATAAATCAGTCTTTGTACACACAAACAACAGACTCTTGAAGAGATAAACTGTTAAATCATGCCTTTCCACAATAGCACCCCAAAATATGAAATACCTAGAAATTAGTCTAACAAAGGAAGTGAAAGATCTCTATTCTGAAAACTATAGCACTCTGTAAAAGGAGACAGAAGATATCAGAAAATGGAAAGACAGTCCTTGTTCCTGGGTAAGAAGAACTAATATTGTCAAAATGTATACTCTCTCAACTCCTATATAGATTCAATGAAATCTCAATTGAAATTCCAACAACATATTTCACAGATCTAGAGAAAATAATCCAAAAATTCATCTGGAACCACCAATGACCTAGAATAGCAAAGTCAATTCTAGGCAACAAGGACATGGTTGGAAATATCTCAATCCCCAACATGAAACTATACTACAAAACCACTGTGCTAAAAAACTGCATGGCACTGCAAAGTAATAGACCTGAGCATCAGTGAATAGGTTAGAACATCTAGAAGCAACTCCAGACAGAATAACCCTCCTCGTCTTTGAAAAAGGTGCCAAATACCATCAATGGGGGCAAGATAGTGTCTTTAACAAATGGTGGTGGAAATTCTGAGCTTTAACCTGACAAAGGCTAAAGCTAGACCAATCTCTCTCACTGTGTAGTAAATTAAAATGCAGGAGGATCAGAGATGTAAATATTAAAACAGAAACACTAAATGTAATGGAAGACAGGTCAGGTAGAACCCTTGGACAGATTGGTTTAAGAAAAGACTTATGCTACTGTTTCAGCCTTGAAGATTAAATTTCAACATCAACCAAACTTTCTTTCTGAGTAGTGACATTAACATTGTCAAAGGCCATTTGGAAGTTTTCAAATTGGAGTGAACAAACAGTGTTACTGAACCTTAGAAATACATGATCAGAGAAACGGGAAAAAATACTGCAAGAACTTCTAATGCAGCATAAGGAGCACAACAATATTAATGGTAATTTTCATGACCTTAGCAGTAGTGTAAATAGCTGCAAGTTAAACCAGAGGCAAAAATTGTAAACAAAGCCTAAGGCTTTTATGAGTGAGAAGAAAAAATATATCAATTTTACAAGAAAAATCTCATAGCACCGTTCATAGTTGTTTTCAGTTTTCACTCCTTCTAATACTTACCTGCTCACTATTGCAATCTATGTTTTAAAAATAAAATTGGAAATTTAAATCATATACATATATAGTCTTTTACACTATTTTTGTTTTATTGTTAACACAAAGTTTGTCAATGTTGTTATTCTTTTATAAAATCCATACCTGAAATAATTATAAGCACTAAACTTGTAGTATAAATCAAGAGCATCAATCAATTGGAGTAGCTACTTCCAAAAGCAAAGACAAGCAGAATATAATTTCTCTGAGATTTGACTCAAAATATCAACTCTTTTTAAATGAAAAAATAAGAAAGATCATTAGGATGGAGACTTTTTTAAAGAATTCCTTGTAAGGTAGTATCTTATACATGGTGGTGTTAGGAACTACTTCTGTAGAAATGCATTACTAATGAACAAATGAAAGAAATTGCAAAACGTTATTTGTTCTTTATGAAATTATATAGGCAGAAGGACCTCTGTTGTTAGGTAGCACAATGACATGTGTGCCTTCTGGGAAATCAACACTAGACAATGTGAGACTCAGGTTCTATTGCACTCACTGTCATCCATTCTCTCAACTACTGAAACCTTCATCAGGAGAATATTACTTGAAAAATTGGGAGACCTCTGGAGATTCCCACTCTCACCTCATTCCACCTTAAAACAGCTCTCCCTAAGACACCTAAGTTCCTCTAACATGCCATGGCTCTCAAAAGATGCATTTCTGTGACCATACTTAGCAATAAGCCAAAGGTGAGAACAAAGTTCAAAGACTATAGAAAGAGTTAAGGCTGTAGCTCAGGGTTGGAGCACTTGCCTAGCAAATAGGAGACTCAGTTCAGTCTTCTAGACATTAAAAAAAAGCCACTCCAAAAAAATTAATAATGATTTTTCTTTGTACTGTGATTATAAACACACAAAATTCCTTTCTACCTCTAGATCCTCTGGAGTACAGGTGTTTCACAAGATTTTGTCCTTCTCAGTTTGATTTAGTTCTCAGAATTCCAAGTTCTGGTGAAATACAAGATCAATAGTGGTACATAAGTAAATATTAGCTATCTGCAGTTGATAATTGAAATATGCATATAGACAGGAACACACCCACACATAGAGACATACACACCACAGCCATCTCAACCCCCACTGCTGTGTCACTACTAAACTCCCCTGGTAGCTTTATAATTATTTAAAGTTTAAGACAATAATTGTTTGCATCAAACTGAGCAACTTTATTTGTACTTAGTACAGTGTCAGGCATTGTTTTCATTTGGAGATGTCCTCAAATTGATCACTGGAGAGATTTGTACAAGCAGGTTGGCATGTCCAACTGAACAATTTTCTTCTTTGGATGAAATTTCAACCTCCATGTGCAAATTCAAATTTTAGATTTTTCAGTACCCTCAACTCTGAGAAACTATACTTTATACCATAAAACAGATACATGTTTATTTCAAGACACAACAGAACTATTACTGTTAATACCTTAAAGCTACCAGTTATTGCCTTCTTAAAACAGTGTACTTAAAATTTTCTTTCTGGTTTCTAGTTTCCATTATTGACTACTTGGAAATCACTGGTGACATTCTGCCCAAACTTTGCTGCCTGCTTGCAATAAATAGCTCATCTTCGCACTATAACTCACTCCAATTCATGGGCTCATATAGTAAGTATTAACCTTGTTTTGGTTTCTAACACCCTCTATGAAGACAACAATCCATTTCTAGTTCATGCCAAGTCTTGGTATGCACAATCAAAACATTAAGACCTACTGAAATAAATGGAATGCAAAATAGAAAGCCTGAGCAAGATTGGTGGTGATGTTATAAACTCATACATGGCTGAATTTATGTAGCATGGTTTGGAAATAATATTTTCAATTTCCTTGCATTGTACATTATCAGGAAAATTTCATGTTAATTAATCTGATATTTCATTTTATTTCATCTATATTTTGATTTTGAGTTTTAGTATGTTTCAATGCAATGATCCAGAGGTAAATACTTCTATCAAATACATCTGAGACATATTATTCAATTGATCCTATTTATAATATGGACAAGTCTCCTGTCCATCTTGCAGAAAGATATTTTTACCTAAAAAGGAGTAAAAGTTTATTCTCTTGAGTAAAATTTTTGGACAAGCTGTAAGTTGAATGTCCACAAAGGCAGAGACTTAACACTCCACTGAGCTGAAAGGGTCAGGTTCACGAAAAAATTCCTATATCCTTGCTGGCCAAAACCTGTGTGTAAAGAATTTATTTTGATACTTGCCCATCCACACCTTTTTCTATCTGCTAGTGGGAAGAAAACAAGAAATTGTGTAGTCTGTATCTAGCTTTCACTACTGTTTTCTACAAAATATAATCCAGTACTTGGATAATAAATTTCTATGAATATTCAACTTTATGACACTCTTACTTCTCCATTCATTAGTTATAATAGGTTCTTATAAATTGCTTTTATTGGTACATTTTATACATACCTTGTGATTGCATTCAACAATAAGAATTTGTATCTGTACATGACACATCTGGTTTTTCATGTTTTCCCATCCTCCTGCTACCCCCACAACACCCATCCACTATATACATAAGCTTCGTTTCCTTTATTTGCTTTTTTCTTCAAATGTTTCATTCCCTTCTTTACTTTCCCTTACTTCCCTACCCTTTTCCTTTTCAATATTCCTTATTTCATAATACCTATTGTACATTTTGGAACTCATTTACACCTTCAGTTTCTCATAGTAGAGAAATTATATGGTATTTACACATCTGTATCTTATTTATTTCACTTATGAGTATGTCCTCAAGGTACATCCATTTGAGAATAAATGACTCAACTTTATCATTTTTTATAGCTGAGTAACACTCAATTTTATTTTTTTAAACCACATCTTCTTTATCCAGTCATCTGTTGATAGGCACTGGGTTGTTTCCAAGATTTTAGTTATTACAAACTGAGCTGCTATAAACACGGGTCCATATATGTCACTGTGATATGAATCTTGTAACTTTTTTGTGTATATACCTAGCAGGATAGACACAGGGTCAGATGTAACCTCTAATCCTAGTTTTCTGAGGTGTCTCCACACTTATTTCCATAGTGCTTGCACCAGTCTACATTCCCACCATGAGTGGATCAAAAACTACTTTTTAAGTGTAAATATGAAAATCAAATGTTAGTAGAGCAAAAAGCATATAAACACAGAAAAACAGACTGGCATATTTCTAATTCCCTTTCATGTTTAGTGTACAAGTCAATTATATGTTTTACCTTATCTGCCTAAATGATTTTATAGCTTCCAGACAAAGGTTGATATCTTCAAAGCTAAAAAATGTCTCTGACTTTGGCTGATTCTTGCTCCTGAATCAGTTTTTGCCATCTGTCATTCAGGCCCACTCAGTGCAGTCAAACAGGGAAATTGTAACTGTGAATCACACCAAGTATGATGAGGTTGTATTGTTGTGCTGTGCTATGTTTGTCACTCTCTTTGGATCTGACACAACAGGGTGAAATAGTTATGCACAAATGCAGGACTGAAATAATGCTATGGCTTCTTATTTTCATACAACTTTAACTTATTTTATAATTGTTAATATTTTTTGTAGATTGAACTCAGATCAGAAATAATTAATTTTTAAAATACAAAGTATTTATATAAAATACAGATTATTTGTATTACTGTGCATGGATTACTGTTCCAGCAGATGTTAATTTTGGTTTTATACTTGAAGCTTCCTGAATGCTTTGACAAAAACCTTAAAAATATCATTATCAGTGAGCTGTACTCCGCACACACACAAGTTAACACAACAAATTGCTCAAGCCAAATACATACTAGTGAAAAGTAGCAATTTTACTTTTTAAAAGGTTTAAAGTAGATTGCAAATGCATTTGTTTAGTGTATATATCAATAATGGCACTCATGTTTGTACACTAAAGTTTAAAAGA
>PVIC010039179.1:0-17251 GCA_004025085.1 Thryonomys swinderianus
TGATGTATGTGGTTACTGGGGATGGAACCAGGGACCTTGAATTTGTGAGGCAGGCCCTGGAACCACTGGGCTAAATCTCCAGCCCTATAGTAGTTTTCTTAAAGTGCTCAATCTGGAACTGAACACAGTACTTTAGATATGGCCTCGCTATTGAAGGGTATAAATGAATCGTTACTGGTTGTTTCTGTATAAAACAACTCTATCAGTCATCAGGACAATTACCTTAGAAAGGGAGCCTGGAAGAGAATATTCACATTAATTTATACCATCTTTCAATTCTTGAGCATTAGTCTACAATTCTAAAACTTACACCACACAATTTTTCGGGTTAGTTTTTCTTGATGTACTCCTGTTTTCAACTGAGCTACGAAATGTTTGTAGGGTTTCGTTTGTTTGGTTGGTTTGGTTTTTTGTACTGACTGGAAAGAGTATTTTAGAACCATGCTGAGAATCCATACATTTAGAGATAGAGGGAGCTGTGGCCGGAGAACATGAATAAAGTGCCAGCAGCTGTTCTGGCTTATAATCTTGGGGGCAATTTAACTGCTCTTCTCTCCCTCACCAGTAACAGCAATTATTCTGTCTACGTAGTCACCCGAGAAGGGGGAGGGGACGGAAGGTGGCTAAGTGAAGTGCTTGACGAAAAAGACTCACAGTTAGGGAGCTGGGGATGGCAGGCCTGGCTCTGTGCAGGCGCGCGGAGCACGAAGTCCCCGAGAGCTCCAGCCGGGCGGCAGCACCTCCGCTCAGGCCTGGCGCTCGCAGGAGCCACGTTCCCGCCGCGCAGGCGAGGGGCGGAGCAAAAGGCGGCACGGCGATGACGCAAGACGTTGGCGCCGGTGCCGGCGGGTGACGTGTACGCCGGCGCCCGCCCTGTCCCGTCCAGTCTCTCCGGCTCTGTGGGGTGGTCAGGCAGTTGGGGCGCCCGGACGGGGAGACTTGTGGCGGTCCTGTCCGCCGAGAGTGGCGTGCGTAGGAGGCCGGGCCATACAGCTGACCACCGGCGTCCTCGGCTCCGTCCTCCCCTTGCAACATAAAACTAAAAGCAAAAGGAGGGAGGCGCTCGGCTGGAGCGGACGGAGTGATGGGAATAGCGTGAGTCGGGCCGGGAGAGGGGATGAGGAAGTGGGAGGCCCGCTGGGGATGCGGCGGGCGGGAGGCGGGGTCGGCAGGGCCCTCCAGCGCTTCCTCGCGCCGGGGCCCGCCGGAGCTGTCATCCCGCTCCGAGTTTCTGACCCTCCCGCCCATTCCGGGAGTTGGTAGGTGGGGGTGGGGGTGGGGATAAAGAGAGCCGGAGCCACTTACTGACCAGGTGTTAGGCCACAAGAGGTGGGGTGATTTTTCTTTCCTGCGTGGCAGGCAGTTTTCGTTCATTTTCTTTTTCTTGGTGGTTTTAAAGCTGTGGTTACATCGTTTTCTTCACGTAGATTATTGGGAAGAAAATCTACTTTTTTATATCTTCCCACCCCAATGAAAGTAAATTTATTGATTGGGTCGGGAGTTAACTTTGGTGGGTTGTGGTTAAATTTAGCAATCGAGGAATTGAGATTCATTTTGTGATAAGTAAATGTGTCTGTATTTGCGAGGCAGGTGATATGGATAGATAGGTGATTTTTTTTTAAAGACAAGTTTTCTGGTCGCAAATTAACATCTAATGCAGTCTGCTCGTGTGTTATATTTTGGTTTAAAAGAAGTGTAATGTCAGCGGTAACTGAAAGTTTGACGAGAGTAATTTCGCACGTGCATTTAAAATTGAAACAATATTTTGTTTTCCTCAAAGTTTAGATTGTATAGCGAGATCTCTAGAGTTCCTATTTCATAATTGAAGTTTTTTGCTGATTTTTGGAAGGTATCTTCAAAAGTTGAGAATTTATTTTAATTCTAGTTTAGAGTGTGCTCCAGTTCGTATTGTATGTTTTATTTTTAATGATGATTCTATTACTAGTCTTTTTAAATTAATACTTCGATTAGAAAGTACAATTTCTCAAGAGTTTCATAGTTTAAAAAGTTAGAATCACATCACATTGAAACATTTTAAAAACATACTGTAAATGGAACGGGTTGACACTGTGTACTTTTCAGCTCTGTCCTTGTGGAATGTGCATAAAGAAATTTCTTCTTGGGCCGGAGGGTTAGCTCAGTGGTTCTGGCGCCTGCCTCGCAAGCGCAAGGTCCTGAGTTCCATCCCCAGTTACCACATACAATGCTGGGCGTGGTGACTCACGCCCACCAGCAGTCAATACCACATACCACGGTGCCGGGCGTGGTGGCTCACGCCTGTCATCCCAGCCCTCGGGAGGCAGAGGCAGGAGGATTGCTGAGTTCCAGGCTTGCCTGGGCTACATAGTGAGCTCAGGGCCAACCTGAACTACAAAGCGAGACCCTGTCTCAAAAAAAATAAAAAAAAAAAGAAATTTCTTCTCTCTTTGCATCTTCTAAATTGCTTTTTGTTTCAATATGTGCATTGTGGTGAAATAACAAGGCCAGGAAAGAAGGAAAGGTTTCTCCAACAATGTAGGAGGTGGGTCATAGTCTTTCCCAATCCAGTGGAATAGGAAATTCTGTAAGCCATGCACCACAGCTAGAAATTGTATTGATCCGGAGGCTGTTCTCCAAGATGGTTCTAATGCCTTTTCTACTGAAAACTCTCAGCCCTGCTGTGAGGTTTGGTCCAACAAACAAGAGTAGTAAAAGTAGACAAAGTACAGATAAAAATATTTCTGACATCTCTTCTTTTTTTTTATTTATTTTTATTTTTATTTTTATTTTTTATTTTTTTTTTTTACATCTCTTCTTTTAATGGTACTCCCTATAGGACAAAACTCTTATGATCAGAAAAATAAAGACAGTAGAAAGTTAACGCAATATTTGAAACTGATCCTTATATGATAATGAACTTTGAGAGAATGCATTTGGGTTTACTAAGTATATGAAATTGATCAGAGTTACAGAAAGAAAACAGATAAACTTTGCCGTTTCCTCAAAGAATGATGAGCTAAGATGCTTAAAACAATTGAAAATATGCACGAAATATGTATACAGTCCTTTTGATGCCAGTATCTTCATGAAGATTTCTTGGGCGGCTGTTGCCCTCTCTGAACAATGGGAACTACTGCCTTCCACTATGGGTGCAGTAAGCTGCCATGGCCCTCACATAGGGATCGGGGATGAGGTTCACATCATTATCCTGTGCTATTAGTCATAGTAGAAGATAAGGCTCTTTAAAGCCTCTATCATCAGTGTTTATAATTGTCTTTGATTTAAAAAAAACACATGCTAGTAATTTGCTACTTGAGTTTTTTTTTTTTTACTTTCTTGCAAACTTAAACCTCACAATTGAAATTCAGTTTCTAACCGAAAAAATACTTGTCTAGAATTTACATGGTGTGACCAAATTCAAGATTTGTTTGCTCAAAGTATATAAATTAGGAACATACATGATATTTATTGACTAAAGTAAATTTATTGCCTCACAGCACTTTTCTTGGAGAGATAGTTAGCATGTCTTTTCTGCATAAATATGTCATAATATAATCTGGCCCAGTTTTGTCTTGAGAAGATACCTAACTCAAGCTGAAATTTTAGCAAGAACAAATTTATCTGTGGAAAGGAAAAGTGCAGAATTACCAAGGAGAAGAGAGTAAGGTATAGGTTGAGCATTTCTAATTTAAAAATCTAAAATCTGAAACTTATTGAGGTCTGAAGCAACGTCCCAAGTAGAAAAATCCGTACTGTAAAATGTGCAAAATTATTTAAAATAATATATTAAATCACCTCAGACTACATATGTAAGGTACATATAAGAAACAAATAAATTTTGTTTAAACTTGGTACCCATCCCCAAGATACCTCAGTGTATACCTGGCATTTATTCTAAAAAAAAATCTGGAGCACTTTACTTCAGAAATTCTCCATCTGTATTTAATATCTAACTAACAATCATTAGAAGGAATGCATTATATGTTTATCTCCAATGTAAAGTAAAACTACTAAGTAAGGACTGAATCTTATTTCTTGTATCATTTGCCTAAGTTTGGGGAATGAATCAGAGAAATGAAGAAAACCTAGCCCAACTTTATCAAAACTAGAAGAAACATGGAAGTCTAAAATGATAATAGATAAAGCCTATATAAAATGTTAATTCATATACCATCTAAGTCCCCCATTTTACATGTAGTAAGTGTGAGAAGTCTACTGTTTAGTTTCATTTTACTACTGTTGCTAGTTTTATAGGTTGTTCCTAAGTCCAGTTCAGAGGTAATTAATTTAATTCCTATGTGAGCATTCTGTTTAGTCAGATTTTTCAACCTGATTTTATAGTCCTTTTTCATTTTATTGATTAAAAAAAATGATACCAGAGAAGTTAGATGATTTTCTACCATGAGACGAAATTCGGCATCTGAACTTAATCCTGTTTATTTTTATTTTGCTTTCTATGATTCTGCATCCCCTTATTGCTGTTTGAGTGGACTTAATTCTTAGGGACCTTTATAAATTATAAATTAAAATTCTGATGTTTCTTCTAGGTTTGGTAGGTTTTGACTAGTTTTTCTCCACTCTGATTCATTCTTCAAAGATACTTAGGAATTGCAATCATTATTAATACAAAAGTTTGTTATGATTATGCAATTAGGCTGAAATTTAGTTAGAGATATAAGTAAAAGTCTAAGAATAAGTATGAAATTTACAGGTTTAACATTCTCAGGTTTTGTTTTGTTTTTTGAGACAGGGTCTCGCTTTGTCGTTCAGGCTGGCCCTGAGCTCACTATGTAGCCCAGGCAAGCCTCAAACTCAGCAATCCTCCTGTCTCTTCCTCCCGAGTGCTGGGATTACAGGAGTGAGCCACCACGCCTGGCTATGTTTTAATAAGATAACTGCTAACTGATGAATATTTATATTTGAAGAAGAAAAAGTCTACACCTAGTTATTTGGACAGTGTCCATTACTGAATCTTTCTGGAGATAGGGTCTGAAAATGTGTCTTCTAGAAACTTCCCAGTGATTACAATGTGGCTAATTGTATTATAGGAGAATTTCTTTTAACTCAAGAACTCAATAGCCTCTTAATTTTGGGTAATATCTGTTCCTTGAATTTTTTTTTTTTTTAAAGAAAGGTAATTTGCCTCAGGACTGTAGAATAACTGAGCTTCAAAAAGAAAGAAATTGATCTGAGGATTATGCAAGAATTAGGGTAGCAGTTGCTAATGTTTCTAACCATTTTGCTTCACTTCAAAACCTTGTTTCACTTTAAGGGAATGGTTAACAAAATTCTTAGTTTTTGGGGTAGTTAGTAAATATGGTACATAAATTTCATAAGAGAAAACAAAAATTCCATTTCAAGAGAAGAAATCTTGTTGAGACAGCTTGTTCTTTGGAAAACTTTCTTTACTTTCATTTCTTTTTTTTTTTTTTTTTTCTTTGAGACAGGGTCTTGCTATATAGTTCAGGCTGGTTTCAGATTTGCAATCCTCTAGCCTCAGCCTCATGTGTGTTAGGATTACAAAGCCATCCATCCAGCTAGGAATTCCCTTACTTTCTAATACTGATTAGTCAGATGAAACAGTGTAGAACTGTTACATCCTCCTCTTAAACATAGCAGCAACAAAAACATCTTTTTGATTTAAGAAATTTAAATATAAAATTCTCTGTAAATGATTTTCAAGAAAAAAATTAATTTGGAGATTATATTCAGTTCACAAAAACAATTCCAGTACATCTTTTCCAGTGTAAATGCATTGTAAATGCAATGTAAATCTCATCTAAAATGAGACCTGAAAAATAAATTTTAAAAAGTAGATGAGATCTCATATAATTTATAAAAGTATATGAGAAAAATATAAAAAAGTATATGAAAAATAAATTTAAAAAAGTATATGGCGTTAAGGATGTTAACTATCTTTGAGCTTTTTTAAGGAGTGAAGGAAGCTTTGCAAAACTATTAACAATATCCATATTGTAAGCATTAGAATGGTAAAAATAATCACTTTGGGATATTTCACAGTTTAATGCTGTGAATATACATCAGTCAAGAAATAGCACTGCGAGAAGGAAAGAATACACTAGTGCTCTACGTTTAGAGGTTATCATGAGGATGCTGGTTTTCTGATACTCTTCAGTGTCTTGACTTGGAGCAAAGCCTGACACTGATTAATTGCTTTTGACCATCAGTTTGGAACAACTTGAGGGACTGTTAAGGAAGTCTGAAGAGTGATTGAAGTTTTCAGTGGTGTGTTCTTACGGTATTTATTAAAAATGGAACATTGGAACTGGAGATTTAGCTCAGTGGTTCTGGCGCCTGCCTAGCAAGCATAAGGTCCTGAGTTGGATCCTGGGCGTGGTGACTCAACCACCAGCAGTCAGTACCACACACCACAATGCCAGGCGTGGTACTGACACCTGTAATCCCAGCACTTGAGAGTCAGAAGCAGGAGGATTGTTGTGAGTTCCAGGATTGTCTGGGCTACATAGTGAGCTCAGGGCCAGCCTGAACTACAAAGTGAGACTCTGTCTTGGGGGAAAAAAAAATAAAGGAACCTTGAAAGGACATTGCTAAAATGCTAAATCCAGAGGGTATTTTAACCACATATCTTGATAGCATGTTACATAGCTGATTATAACCTTTCTCATAAGTCTTTTTCTTTCCTTCTGTTTGGCTACCTTATTCTGGTTTCTACCTGGTCTTTTTGTTTTAATGCTCTGCAAAGTATTCTTTATAGACCTTTTCTTTTTGTATTTCTGGAAGGCTTTTGCTCCACCTTCTGCTGATTTTTTGTTTTGTTTTGTTTTTCTTCTAAGCCTAGACACAATAATCTGTTCTTTCAGTTCTGTTTATATCTTGAAACCAGACTTTCACCTGAGGTACACCCATGAATATCTAGTCTTGACTGACCATTTCTACTTGAATGTCTTTTTAAACCTATTGAGATTAGATTAGAAATCCACCTGTAGAGTGAAACTAATCTCTTTGCTTTAGTTCTGTGAATTTTTCCCATCAACATGATCTGTCAATGTGGAAATTAACTTGATCTTCATCTCTGCCCCACCATGAATAGGAATAATCTGTGAAACAAGTAGATACGAGTTACATAATTACTGTACTATTTTTCATCAACTTTTCTTTAAGTCCTGTCATTCCTTTCAGGGACCACGATCTCTTCATGTTTTATTTAGATGATTACAGTAATCTCTTAGTATCTCTGCTTCCTGTCTTGCCTTCCTGCATTCCGTTCTTTTTACTGTAGTCATATAATCCTAATTAAACACAGTTCAAGTCAGAAACACTTGGAGATTTCTTTTACTAAACTGATTATAGTTTGGATTTCTAAACTGTTATGGTTTAGATTTGAATTGTGCTCCAAAACTTGTGTGCTAAAGGCTTGATTGCCAGCTGTTGGGCTTTTGGGGAAGTGATTGGACTGTGAGATTGTAGCTTAATGACATTATTTCGAGGTGATGGTAATGGGATGTGAGATTTAATTGAGGGGATGGATCATGGGGGCATGATTCCAACACTTCTTCCTGCCACTTTTCATAGCAGTCTCTCTTGTTTTGAGTTAACTTATTTAACTGACATCTTTTATTCTTCAGCCAGTAATTCATAAAGGCAAGCACTAGATTAATTTTGTTCACCGCGGTCTACCGAGCATGGTATCCAACATACAGTAGAATTATTAGTTAAGAGCTAAATTAATGTAAGCTGTTGTAGTATTCGTCTACTGTGTTATTTCCTTCTGAGGCCAGCTCTACCCAGGGGTTTCTAATACCTATTGCCTTTTCCTTTTTTTCTCTTGCTTTATTATAGATTTAGAAAAATACTTAAAGTATTAATTTTCTTTTTTTTAAATTAAGTGAATTTATAGCTGGACTGCTTCAGCTACCAGCCACATTGAAATTGTATACAGCTTTTTTGTGGAACTTTGCAAATGTTAGGCAAGTACCCAACACTGATTTATATCTCCAGCCTCCTAAATGGTAATTTTAGAATTGTGTCTACATGTATAACATTGGCTTCTTTGGATTGAATAAATCTCCGTATGTTAGATTTTTGGGAAAGACATAAAAACTTTTTCTATGAAAAATACTTTTGTTGTCTTGAAATAGATAACATAAATATTAAAAGAATCTATACACACACACATCTAGGCCTGCAAATACTCTCCTTTTTTGGTGGATGCTTTATCCTTTAATCTATACATCTATCCATTATACAGATATATACTTACTGACAAATTACTGTGTCCTAGACACTGTTGTAGGTGCCATGTGTATTGCAGGGAACAGAGTTTATATGGACGAAACACATGAATATAGAATATGTGTTGTGTAAGTGCTTTGGAATAAAGTAGGTTTGGAACAAGAAAATGATCAAAAATGTTGTTAGGTGAGATTGGGTGATTAGGGAAGGATTCTCTGTTAAGGAGACATTTAAGCAAACACCAGAAGCAAATGCGGGAGTTATGTGTGTAGCAATCTAGGGAAAGAGTACTTTGTGTAGTTAATATCCTTGGAAGGAAGTCCAATGTAGATATGTGCTTGAATGAGCAAGGAAGAGAATTATGGGAGACCAAATCAGAACACAACACTTTTTTTTGGAGCCTTTGAAGTTTTCTCAGACATGTGAAACACCTTTGGAGCATTTTGAACCTTTAAGAGACCAGCAGTGTTACTACACTTTTAAAAACGTTTCTCAGAACAAAACAAAATAAAATTATTTTTTGTATGTGGAAATTAGATGTTTGAGATTAAGCGTGAAAACTGGAAGACACTAGGATGATCTAAAACATACTTTTCTACACTCTCACAAAATAACATGTGCTTTTTAAAAAATCATGTAGATTAGTTCTTAGACACCAGCTGTATGTCCAGTAGTGATATTTAATTTTGACACCATTTAGACTCAGTACCAGAACTCACAAATTAAAGTCTGCCCACAAATCTACTTAAGATACTTGTCACAAGTCTGGGCCTACTGAATTTCTGACTGAGCAACTATAAATTGATTATTACTACACCCTGGTTGGATTCAGTAGCTTGTAAAAGTGGCTCACAGAACACAGGGAAACGTTTTGCTTCCTTTGTTGGTTTATTATAAAGGGTAATGCAGAGGATACAGATGAAGGAGCACCTAAGACAAGGTTTGGAAAAGTCTCAAGAAGTTGGGGGCGTGCCACCTGCTTTCACTGAACTTAATGTTCAAGAAGTTCTTTTATTTTAAACTACCGCTTCATTAAAATTTTTTTCTATTAGTAAATGTACATAGCAATTGCAGTCATTGTAAGCAGTAGGTACATCACATTGTAATTCTTTGTATGCCCTCCAAAAGTTTTTATAGGGTTTAGTCGTCAGAAAGTAGTGGGTGGAGCTAAATAGCACCCCGTTAATGGCTTGTTTTTTTTGTAACTAGCCCATTCTGTCACCACATTAGCATAAACAAAATAATATCAGAAACGATGCGTTAATTTTACAAGAGATTCTTGCTCACTCGAGTCTTTCCAAGAGTATTAAAGGAACTTTTGGAAGAACCTGGAAGAAAGACCAAACGTTTTCTATTATACCACAAAGGCCATTGCAGAAATCTAGAGAAGAGATGATAATGATGCCAAGTGGCCAGATTATAGATACATCAGATACATTTTGAAAGTAGAGTTGGAACTATGTATCGATAGAGTAAAACCTTGCATAAGCTTTGTGATGTGAGCAGCCACGCTGAATGACTGTGCTCTTTTACTGGTAGATAATAGGAGATGGTTTGTACTGAGAGATAAATTTTTATTTTTAAGTTTGAGCTTGCAAGTGGAGATGAAGAGGCAATGAGTAGGAAAATAATGGAATATTGGTGAGATGCGCACAAGAGAGACAGGAATTTAGAATTAGCATGTAAATGATCTTTAATTCTTTGAGACTGGATGGGAGCACCTGGGGAGTAGCTAGAGAACTTAGAGCTCTAATTTAGGGATATAGTATGTTTAAAGGCTATCAGGATGAAGAAAGCCCCGCAGAGAGGGAAGTGCCAATAATATAGGAGGAAAAACCAATCAATATGGATGTCCGAGATACAAGCGAGGCAGCTGTATCAGGAATGTCTGGCTTTGGCTGGGGATGTAGCTCACTGGTGAGGTCCTTGTGCGGCATCCGTAAGACCTTCAGTTGCTTCAGTACTCAGCGTTGCAAAACTACCGCCACCAAGTGGTTGGACCAAAAGCTCCTCATGGGATAAAAAGAGAGTGAGAAAATAATATTTATTTAGCAGTGTTGAGGCTATTTTTTTTTTTTTTACCTTATTTGCTCTTTTGGTAGAGTAAAATGCCTTACTGGAATAGAATTTTTTTGTGGTAGATAAGAAACAGAAAGGAGGGGTAGTATTGGAAGGAAAGTTATGTGCTCAAAAGCTTTTTAAAATATGAAATTCACTACGGCATGTTTTGGGGCTTTGGAGATAATCCAAAGGAAAAGAAAATATTACTGATAAGGTGGACAGTTTCATTCTAGCAATTCTTATCGTTGTATTCCCAGGACTTAAATAATTTTTTCTTGAATTCATGAGTGAATAAAACTATAGCTAGATGGATTTTTCTAGATCAGTGGTGGGTAAAAGTATAAAAAAGAACATTTTGGTAGCATTTCCTTTCTGATTGTTGTGAGAGTTAAAAGTTTTCTTTGGTTGGATTACTGTCTTGAGGTTATCTTTAACCTTTTATACAGTCCATTAACTCCTGATTCATTTTTTGCTTTCTGAGTTTATCCTCAGTGGGTAGTTGAAATTTAAAGTCTGCTGGCTAGGGAGTTTATTTGCAAATTGAATCATTTTACTTTTCTGATTACAGTTCTCCAGTCTGATGTAGAGAGTCCAACTGTTCTTATACCAGTTCCTTGCTGATTATCAGTACAACTATGTTTTTAATACCTTATAATTTTTTCTGATTTATCATCTAATTACAAAGACTTATATCAGAGTTAGGAAAATAACTTGGTCACCTTGAGACCAAGAAGGGATTTTAATTTTTCTTAGTTACTTTTGTTGGTGTTGCTTTTTGTTGAATAAAAATACCTGCCGCCCAAAGTTAAAGGGAGGAAAGGTGTGTTACACTCACAGTTTGTAAAAGTCTCAGTGCGTAGGTGGTTGGCTCCAAGGCTCAGTGGCACAGTAGAGGGGTGCGGCGAAAGAGAAGCACTTCACGGCAGGCAGCAAGTGACAAGTCAGGACTCTCCTTCTTTTCTTTAGATCACATCCAGGCTACTCACTCTTAGGATAGGTAGCACTCAGACCCGGGGTGGAACAGCCTTAAACCTAGCAACACGCCATGAATCAGAGCCAGTGTCACATCCTTGATCCCAGCATCACATACGCTAGGTACAACACCTATGAAAAACCCCACCTATGTCTGCATGAGGCTTTGGGGGGAACATCTAGATATAAGCCTTAAGAATACTTATAAAGGATAGATTTTTAAAAACATGAACACAGAAGGCTGTGCAGCAGACACTGCTTGTAGCCTGCCACATACAGAATGTTTTACTGTTCTGTTTTCCTATAACTATTTGTTAACCTCTGATTTTCATAATATGGAATTTGTTGAGACTCACTTTTGGCCTAGTACAGTCTATTTAAAAACTACAAAAGATATAGACATTTTTAGTTATTAAGTACTTTAGATAGACTTATTAATTGAATTGCTGAGGCCCACTGTCTCTTTACTCATTTTTGTAGGCAGGGAGTCAGATACGACTTTTGGCTTGACCTGTCACTAAAGACTTTGAATTATTTTTAGATACATACTTTTTTTCTAGAAATCTATTTGTTTTAATTTATTTGTCAGTATTTTATAAACAAATTTATGTCCTCTTATTATATTTTTTATTACTTTGTAGAAAATCTTTTAAGAATCTGTTAAGCTTTTACTTTAAAATTGATTTTGTCGTGTCTGTTTTATACAGCCATGAATACTTTTAGTTATTATTTGCTGGAAGATCTTTTTTTAATCCCTTAACTTTCAGCCTTTGCCTGTCCTGTGCTTTTGTTCTAGCTCTAGTGTTTAGTTCATTGTTATTTCATAGTTCAGTCTGTTGATCTTTTGAGAAGTTTATTTATATTTATTGTGATTATTGATATAGGTGAATTTATTTCTATTTGTATTGCTTAATCTGTACTTGGTCTCTGGTTGTTATTGCATAGTGGATTATTTTTGCAACTCTTTTCCAGGTAATTTACTTTTCCCTTTGACATTAATCTGTAATTTAATTCATACATTGATTATCTTTAAATTTATTTATTTCTAAAATGTATATTGTTATTTCTAAAAGTTACATTTTCACATCTGCCTGGTCATTTTATTATTCATTATCTTTAAATTCCTTTTATTTTGTTAAACATTTCACACAATTATTTTATACTTGATTATTCCCATATGAGTCAGAAAACTTACCAGATATCATACTTTATGATAACTTTAGAAATATAGCAATCAGGAGGATGGGGAGAAGCAGAGAGTGAGAGTGGTCTGAGATATTTCCCACATCCCCTAGTGTTTTTCCTCCTGTTTTGATCACTGGGGACCAGGTAATTCTTGCAAGGAAGCCATCCTTTATATTGTACAAGGTTTGTTAGCATCACTGACCTTTACTCAACAGAAGCCAATAGATCTCTTCTGCTTCTACTTCTATCATAGTTGTCACAATCCAGGCTGTCTGCAGATACTGCCAAATTTCCTATGGGACTGGGGAATCATCCCTTATTGACAGCTCCTTTCGCCTCGTCTAGTTTATGACATTCTTCAGGGAGGTATGCTTTATAGATCTGTAGATTATAATTTGTTTTAATAAATCAAGACTATTGAATGTTCCTCGGCTGGGGATTTAGCTCAAGTGGTCCTGCACCTACCTTGGAAGCACAAGGGCCTGAGTTCAATCCCTGGTACTGCAAAAAAAAAAAAAAAAAGACTATACTGAGTGTTCCATAGATAAATGCTATTCTAATAGTAGATATTATAGTCTGTTTGCCTGGAGGTTAGTTGTTTAGTTATGAGCATGTTAACAAAAACAAAGAGACTAAACCAGTACTTGACTTCTCTTTTTCCCTGGTGATTCTCCCCAACCAGTGGCTTTACTTGTTTTTCAGCCAGTCTCCCTGCTCCAATTGTGTCCTATTCTCCTTTTCATCTTTGTTTTATTTATTTAATAAATAATTTCTAAGTGCCAGTAACATTCCACTATTGGCCTATTGCTAGGGGACTTCAGTGAAATGAAGGTTTGGTTGTGGTTGGAGGGGTGAGACAGCACAAATCAAATAAAATTTCAAATATTTGCTAGTGCTGCAGAGATCATTAAAATGTTGTGCTTTGGTGTATTATGTAGCTGCACTGCTGCAAATTAGGTAGTTGGGAAGGCCCTATTACAGAATGTGTCTTTTTAGCCAAAAACTGCATGTTAAGAAGTTTATTGTGTGAACTTGATGGGAAAAGCTTTCCAAGGAGAGGGAACCACTAAGAATTTGAAATCAGTAAGCATAAAATAAAATTGAGGGAAAGATGGGCAATATATTTATTTCTTAATATTCTAGCAATGATAAATAATATTTGAGACTTGTAACCAGGAATGTGTAAAACTCATTTTGAAAGAATATCATAATAGTACCTAGAAACTAGTGGGGTTTTTTGTTTGTTTGTTTTGCCTGTTCATTTTTCTTTCTCCAGTGGTATCCAATATATTAATGAAAACAAAAATTTCATGAGTGGAAATATATCAGGAAAAATTTTAAAACTTTTTACTTGGTAGCAGTTACTTTTTTTGTTTATATAGGTCAGTTCATTACATTTGACTACTCCTCTCATTTCTGAACAGATGAATACCGTCTTGTTTTATTTAGGCTTCTCATTGTGTGGATCACTGATTGAATAATACATGGCTTTACCTCGTCTCACAGGAGCTTTGCGCTCCTTTTCAAATGTCACTAAGCAAGAGAATTATAATGAAGAAGTAGCTGACTTAAAGGTATGTTTTAGATGAAATTATTATAAGCATAGGAAATACTATGAGTATAGGAAATATTTGACATTACTTTATTCAGTTTTATGTATTTGAATTGGAGGGTTTACCTTGTTTGGCACGAGACTGAGTAGGAAAAAAGGTGTAAAGATGTTTTCTATGGGAACACTTACATACCTGTAACTGTAATATTTAAAAGAAAAAAATCAGAACTATGATACTGAGTTCTTTGTTAATATGTCTGCTGGTGTGCTTCCTGTCATAGTTAATTTTGTGATTTAACCTAGTAAGTTACTTTCAAATTATCCAAGTAAGGTTTTAAGTCTGTGGTACAATTCTTATCAAATAGAAAAAATATCTGGACCTTAACATGGGAAATGAGTATATTCATCCCATGAACTCAGTAGTTAGTCTTATGATGAACCTATTATTCTGATTGGTACAAGAGGCACTTATGGGTTAAAAAAATACTTATTTTAAAAGCTACCTTATGATCAAAACTTTAAAAATAAATTTTACTGGGAAACAATTATATGGACTGTAGATGCTTCAACACACACACACACACACATATATATATATATATATATATATATATATATATATATACACACCCATGACAAATTTTCATAAATATAATTATATGTCACTAGAGTAAAATGGTTGTCATGTTGGAATATCACTCTTGCTTTATGGAAAGATTGTCCTTAGACTCTTTTCTACATAGATTCAAAACTGCATTTTTTAATAAAAAAATTGGGTGTAGGGTTTGAGAAAGAATTTCTTTTGATGGGTATAACAATTTTATAAAATTATGAAAAAAATTGTAAGTTAATACTACAGAAAAAAATATAATCAAGAGTTACAGAAGATTCTATATATGTTTCTTAGAAATATATTTGGCCTTTGGTTCGATAGTTTATACAAAATAAGATAAAAATGCCGTAGATTATGTGGCTAAAAAGTGCTTTGCCGTAGTTGTGGAGCTAGAAATGCAAGGTACAGTGTTGCTGGGAGGTTTGATTTCAGGCTTCTCACTGTGTCTTCACTTGATGTTTCCTCTGTAAAAGCACATTATTTGGGTGTTCCCTTTCATGGACATCAGTCAGATGTGAGTAGAATCTGCCTTACTGGTCTTATTTTAATTTATCCTCTGGGAGGCCCAGTTTCCAAATATAGTCACATTTTGAGCTATTAGAGCTTAGGACTTCAAGTTATAAATTTTGAGTTTATCCCATCATGTGGATTCTGATCAGTTAGCTAATGTGAGTATGTTTCTATTACTCTGATAAACTCTTTAAAATTTTAAATCTTTAAGTTGTGACAGTTTCTTCCTAAATGTAATTTTGTAGCATATGTTTCAAAAGGCACAAGAAACAAGAGCAAAAAATGCAGACACTTTTGTGTATTTAGAATATCTTTGAAATTTTTAAGTTGCTGAAATTTTTTTTAAAAAAGAATGGCTGGGGACCAGAGATTTAGCTCAGTGGTTCCGACGTTTGCCTCACAAGTGCAAGGTTGTGAGTTCGATCCCAGTAGCCACATTCAATGCTGGGCGTGGTGACTCAGGCCCACCAGCACTCAATACCACATACCGCGGTGCCGGGCGTGGTGGCTCACGCCTGTCATCCCAGCACTCAGGAGGCAGAGACAGGAGGATGGCTGAGTTCGAGGCTTGCCTAGGCTACGTAGTAAGCTGAGGGCCAGCCTGAACTACAAAGCGAGACCCTGTCTAAAAAAAAAAAAAAAAAAAAAGGCTTTCAAATTATAGATGAACCTATGAAATTATTTATATACATAAATGATAAATTTATTTTTCACTAAGACAACGTGAATGTTTGGGAATCTTAGCCACAGTGTTGTGATCTAAAGCCCAGAAGCTTTATAAACTGTGTATTGGAGAAAAGAACCTTGTTATAGTCTGAAATAACTGGCTTTATGTTTTTTTTTTAAAGTTCTAAAAAGCAGTGCTCACTTTAATTACGAGTGCTGTACTTGACTCCATTGTGGGGTGATAATATCCTTAATGGTAGGTTGGAAATGAAATCTGTTGCAATATTCATCTACTATGACTTTTGAGATTGCTTCTATCATAACAAGCCCTTATGCCTTTTACACTTAGTAGCTTTATTTGAAGATTGATTCTGGAAAGAAAAGATTTGTTAGTCTTTACACCTTTTTTCTTGTGTAATGTAAAAATGCAGAACTTTGACAAGACACAAAGTAGTTAACCTTTACTATGGCAACTGTTTTACATCTTTTGGAGAAATTTACAACAAGATAATTTCTGTATGTTTAATGGTGAAATCTTGCACTTGGATTATTTTCCATCCTTACATCCTTGAGGGCTTTGTAAGTTATGTTGCAAATAATATAATGATAACAACAGTATAGGTGACCCCAGGCCCCATGCTACATGCTGAGGCACCACCTATAGCCAGCTCACCAGGCAGGGTAGGCTTTGCTCCCGGAGACTCTAAGCCACTACTTTATTCTTCCCTGACTCCGGGGCAAAGGAGGACAAAAGTATAGAACCAGTTTATGGTGCCTGGTAGCAGCCCAGAAGCTCACAGGTAGTGAGAGCCTTTTGTTAACCTCGCTCACCAGACAAGGGCATGGGCAATCAAGGTGGTTTCCAATATCCATTACCACATTCTCTGGTAAACAGTTTAACTTCAGCTGTCTTGAAACTTTTCCCTAATACACAGTCACCCTTGAGTGTAGCCTTTTTCCTTTGTACTCAGAGAGGAGGCCAGTAAGGCCTTCGTTCTTCTCTGGTCCTCAGCATAACAGATATCAAAAGTGTATAAGGACTAAGGCTTGTCCTGTGTCATTTTATTTATTTTTGTGGGCTTTGTAAACATTTTTTTTTCCTTCTGAGGAAAAGTGGCATGTATAATAAGTCCTATTTTAATGTATTTTTTAATCTTTAAAAATGTTTACCATATACAAAAGTAGAGACAGAAGTAACGTGAATCATTGTATGACCCCATTGTGATAAGTGAAGTCGTTTTGTGGCTAGTCTGTTTTGTCTCTTATGTTTGCCCATTCTCTTCCCTCTAAACTCATATTGACCAGCCCCATTTTAAATTATAAAGCTGAAGCAGGAACTAATGAATTATGAATACCATCAGTACAACCAAGAATAAAATTAGTTTTCTACCTGACTCAACAGTTTTTCATTTTGTTAGAGTGCATCCCTTGTCTTTTATGCATGGATCAAAGCCAGTGATCTGGCATAAAATTTTTATTGCTTTCCATAGACAGTTCTC